>CAJVPJ010000013.1:0-87698 GCA_910592205.1 Paraglomus occultum
TTTGTTATCCCTGGCCTTTGTTTGCCTTTGTTTCTATCTATAGATATTGCAAAATTACAGCAGGGCATTGTTCTTTCATTTATTATAAAGGCTGAGTGGTTTTGTCCGACTTTAGGCCAAATCCGACTTATCGAGTGAGTTTTACTGTGTATAATCAGCAGTAGATCAATGCAACGAAAAATAAAAACAGAGTCTAGTTTTTATGGGAAAAAAGGTGGATTATATTATATAAATAGATCCTTCCCTACAAAAGATTACTCAAACATTGCTAGGCTAGTTATTAACCATATTTGGGAGTAATATCTCGTCGACAATGCTCGTGAAGCTCGATTGTTCCAATTCGAACATTTTTGTTTGCTTAGGGTACTAACTACGTATGCAGAGAGAGGCGTGTCTTTTTTAAATCAAAGTAATAATGACTAATTCCTAATCAATATTGAACGTCCTTTGTCCTCTCGCTTATCTTGCGCACGAATTAGCATAAAAATTCTTTCTTTGTTATATAATTTGTTATGAAAGCAATATATATCAGATACTAGAGTAAGGGTGCGATGATAATCTGTATAACACTATTGTATAGGATCTGCCAGAAAATTATTGCAGCATTTATGAGTCGTGAGAAATCAACACTTTTATCCCAACAGCCAAAACCAAAGTTTCGGATAGCCATTAAATTACAGAGCCATAACGGTTACAAAACCTTGTGACTATAAAGTAGTTATCATTGTGTCAACGAGCGCCTACATAATGTTATGATTTGAGTAATAGTTGTGAACACATACATGTATAATTTTTTATTAGAACTATGTTGCTTTCACAAAAACTAATTCGTAAATCACATAATTATGACAAGCTGAAAAGAGGCAGGCAAACAACGCTGCTCTTTTTTTTTAACGAATCTTTGATTGTATAGAAATAATATGGGTTTTCTTTGTCGTAACTAATGTTGTGCAAGCTGTACGATGTAACACAACAAATTGGATCTCTTCGAAAGCTTGGTTTGAAAAAAAAAAACCAACGTTTTTATATTATATTGTAAACCATGGTGTATAATTGTAATGACGCACTTAACAACTTGGTTCTATCCTCTGAAAAAAGCCGACATCATAGACTTGAATGGATTTCCCGTTTTGATATTACCGACATAAAGTCAAGTCCAATGGACACCGTTCACTATGCTATCCGCAAAGAAAACGCCGATACTGATAAAACGCCGATAGTACTGGTACCACTTGGAAATGACAGAGAATGTACAACGGCCTATGTGAGTGAATTTGCAAGAATATACTCACTTCCGACATGCAACTACAATAACAATGATAATAACTTCAGAAGGCACAAGAGATGGCTTGAATGTCGCAACGCATGGATCACTGGATTTACCATGCATGACACCAACTATTGCATGGTTGCTGATAAACTCTTTTACCATTATTATTCTCGATATGGATTCTGCGCTGCATGTGGACTACTCCGATGTAGTCCCGTGTGGTGCATATGTGGACATAAACAATTATCCGATGACTGGACTAGCGACAATAGACAACTTGATGAGTTTATTAAGAAATCTCAATTACAAACGAACTCGCCAAATCATGCCTACTTGGAATGGATTCCATACGATTGTATTGATGATAAGGGAGATTATACATACTTGAATGATCTACCTACAGATCTGTTTGTACCTGTTAAATTGATTCCACTTGAGATAACAGATGAGACACATGATTTATATTATGCCGAGGTAAACTATTTACTTATGCGTCATGTTTATTGAATAGTTTAAATAATTATTGACTTATTATTATGTATAATTTCCACTAGTTATGTGATAAGCATCCTGATATTCTTACCACGGATGTTTGGGTTACCATCGGATTTACATACAAAGCAAGCGAACAAAAGTATTATCTCATAAAAGACTATTGTAAGGCTAAATTATGTCTGGCGTGTATAAAGCGACTAGAACCCAAGATAAATGTGTTCTGTTATGAATGCAAAGCACCAACCCCTCCTGATTGGACGACTGGCAACAAGTCTTTGGATTTATTCATTATGGAGTCATGGAGTAATACAAAGAATGAAGATGATGCGTATATACAATGGATAGAATATTTTCTATTAACAAACATACACGAGATGACGCCATTACGCCATGGATGCACGCATATAGCAAAATGGAATGAATCGACCCGTGTAACACTCAAAAAAATAGTTGACAAACAAGACGACCAATCGTTTGATTTTTATCAGGTAAATTGTTGCACGTGTTACGTGTTAAACGATGCAATCGATAAATGCGTATCGTACGTTTGATTGACCAGTATCATAACTATAATAATAACGTTGTATTCTGTTTACTCAAAATAGTTAATTAAGGAATACCCAACAATATTAACACCCGATAATATTTGGATAATTGGAATTACTCAGGAGCCATCTACTCGGGAATATTATTTAGTTTTCTATTACGACGAACAGGCAATACTTGACACATTTATACGAAATGACAATGACCACATCGAGTACATGCAGTATAGCGGCTTTTATGAACTCAAAGAGATTGGATCTGGTGGTTACGGAACAGTTTATACTGCCAAGTACAGAAATTATACAGAAGTATGGCGTATGGAAACCGTTGTACTCAAACGATTTAAAAAAATTGATGGAACGCCAGAATTATTTATTTCCGAGGTAAGCAATGATTGGTAGAATTAATTAAAGTTATATTGAAGCTGACTTTATTTATTATTTATTTAATAGGTCAGAAATCATGCCAAGTGTTCATATCGTAATTTCATCAAGGTTTATGGAGTGACACAAGACCCTGAGACAAAGGAGTACATGATTGTTATGCAATATGCTAACAATGGCAGTCTTTTGTCTTATTTGGTTCAAAATATTAACAAATTGACGTGGAGAATGAAATTGGAGCATTTGAAGGATATTGCAAATCATCTGTCTTATATTCATAATGCAGGATTAGTGCATTGTGATCTTCATGGAGGAAACATTGTTATGCATATTGACAATACACGTGATAATGAAATAGAAACATTCATATGTGATTTTGGTCTCTCACAATCAGTGAATTCACACAAGTCAAATTCAATCAGTCAAGGCGTTTTGCCTTACATTGCACCGGAAGTCTTTCATACTTACAAATTTACTCAGGAATCAGATGTGTACTCTTTTGGCATTATTATGTATTTGATTGCTACTGGTGAACCACCATTGAGAGATTTGTCGTTTGACAAATGTTTGGCGATACGTGTCTGTGAGGGACTGCGACCGTCGATGCCTGATTCTGCGCCAGACGAATACAAGAAACTTGCCGAGCGGTGTTGTGATGTTGATCCTGATAAGCGTCCAAAGAATGGAGGGATACTTTATAGTAATATTAACAAGCTCATCAAAGATGCGGACGGGGACAATTCTGTTGACAACGAGTGGAATGCTATCTATCATACTGATGTAAAGCCGTGATCAAGTCTCGAAAAGGATTTTAGTATGCTTTGACCAACTGGAGATTTGTCTAAACCAAAAAAAAAAAAAACCCAGCTATGTTTTGGATTCAGCTGCGGGTATGTTACAAGTTGGTACAAATAAAGTCAACCAGTGATCGACCGTTTGTTATTTCTAGATATCTTACGATAGGAGAAGATAAAATGGTTCTTTGGAACTTTTCGATATAGACATTCTATATCACATGCTCCTTCCTCTTCATCGCCTTTTCTCGGTAAAATCTTTAACTCTAATATTTTCTTTTATCTTCTTCGCTGTAATCTTCTAATTCGTGTCATTGGTAAAATCGACCGTGCTTGTCATGCTCACCTCGCAAACTTTTTCTATTTGAGTTACTACCACCTTCACCCACTTTTCCTATAAATCATCAAACAACACCTACTCCATTCCCATGGTACAAACAACTCATACACTTACTACCATACCGCCGTCACTATCTGCAACCTCATCTCCTGATGCTATTACTATGCCTGACGCTGACTTCCGTCGTTTTTATGAATTCTATACCATGTTCTCGTACTCAATTTTCTCTCCAAATGCATTTGCTCTCACTGTACACAAAACACAGGGACTAACACTACCCCACGTACCCTTGTCAATTTAATGACACTATGTTTGCATGTGGACGAGTCTATTACTATGTTGCCTTTAGTCGTAAACAAGTTTAGACTTATATGCTTTTGAAGAGAATCAAATTCACATAGATCAATAAAAATTTTCTTATTTACTCAATTATCTGAAAAAATTGCTCGATCACAATTTGTCCCCACTATCTATTTATTAACATACGACATCAATATTAATAATCCAATGGGTTGTAATACATAAGTATTTTAATAAACAAAATTTTTGCTTGACAGCTCCCCTTTCGCCTATGCTACTCACTAGTTTATATCATTAAATTAGCCGGTCTCACACTCTCTTTCAATATATTCATTTTTTAAAATAATAAAGATATTATTATTACCTTTTAATTATTGTATGCTAAAGTTGAGGCTAAGAATACGAAATTAAAGCGGGATAACAGTTGTCATTGATTGACATAATACAATTTGATAATATAATTATTTTTTTTAGATAATCGTTATACATTATATATCAGGCATATAATAGAGTCGTATACCACACAGTCACTCCGGAAATTAATTAATACACCCGAAATAGTTCAGTAGATATACTGTCAATTGATAACAAGAGTACGAAGAAATATATTCTCGTAACGAGAAACATTTATATTTACAGTCATTAGTAATTTGATAAGAAATAGTGGAACATATTTACTTTTATCTTTGATTTCGTTTCGAAAATACCACTGGTAATATTACTTCTATTTGAAGACGTACCGTATGCGTTTGTTTAATATTAACATAAACACATGCATTTGTGAACGACGTAGTGATTGTGACACTTAAGGTGTGTCATACCTTAAACCGAGAAACCGTTAAAATTTCAATAGTTGCATATTGATTTAATACAGAAAATGCAACAAATGAAAGAAATACTTTGTTCAATATTTATTCCAAGCAACCGCAGATACAGCAGTTACTGACCGATTGTTTTCTGTGGCGAAACACAACTCGATGTCTGGATTCACCACGAATAGTAATGTTCTACTGTAATGATCTGCATAACTTTCCTCCCCAAGATCATAATGATTAACCGTCCCATCCAAATAATTTACTTTTGTTGGATTCGACGTGTTATCATATAGTGTCATTCCAATAAATAGTATACTTGCACTGAATGGTAGACTACGTTTAGCACCACAGACTATGCCACGATTATTGTTATTATTCCACGTAGTTATATTCTCATTGTTCAAACACGCTCCTCGAGGCGAAAGGTCGAATGCACGAATAAAATCAACACAGGTTTGGTTTTTCTCACATGCGACATCATAAGTTGCAAAAAAGCCTGGATTGGCTTGAGACTCGCATTTAGACGCAAAAAAGTCATGTTTTTGCAAAAAGAACTGCTCAACCGAGGGTAGCTAATGTCCGGGCATCCGTCGTCTGGTCTCTGAAACGGAACTAGTGTTTCTTCTAGAGGTATTCCTGCGACTATGATCGCGATCGCAAGTAAAAAGAAAATGTATTTTATACACAAATAAGAAAACATATTGTTGCTATTGTTTCTGGAGATGATGAAAGAGAAAAGCGGAAAGTATATGAAATTGAACTGCTTGTAGTTGTTCTTGTAGAGGGAGTCAGATGTCTTGGCTACGATAGTATTATCGAAAGTCTCCTCTTTATAAACTTTACCAAGTTATGGCATACAATTCTTTTCTTTATTCGTCCCACATTTTGCATTAGAATATGTTTTCATTCTCTTCGTATTTGGTCTTCTGTTTGCGGACGTTGATAAAATAAATATAGTTGATACAGATGGCCTTTTATCTGATATAATGTTTTAGCAGTCGCATGAAAAACAACAACAATAAAGGTTTCTTCGTTATTAATTTATCCAGAAATGACAACTCACCTAACACGATTTGATTAAAACATCTCGATATGGAAAGCGATCATATAGTCGCATGGAAGAATCAGTGATACACTGACAGGCCGCTATAAAAAGATTTCTCGTGTCTCTCAAAAAAAAAAAAATAGTATAACAGCTCGAGTCGGTATTACATCCGAAATTTTGTAAATGATTGCATATAATTAAATGACAACCAAATACGTATCGATTGGATTTGTCTATCTCCGACCGGACGAAATGGTGTGTGATATAATGTCAAGGGAGCAACCCCATGTGATCGCGAAAATAATTTATGCTGGTTATTGCTCATGCCTTTACAGTTACTATTTGGATTAAATTCTGACATTTATTTCCCCAGCATCTGAGACGATAAGTGCTCGTATTGACATAGTCACCACTACCCCACTCACCTTCTAAATTTTCGTCTTTATGAACTTTATTACATATACTGTACTACTACTACATGATGTTAAACAAGTAAAGTAATCGATATTTTTATACTGTAGTTAAAAGATAAATTGGTAGCCTTTTCCAATACCATTTTATTTACATGTTTTCGTTTCTCCTTTGGATCAGGTAAGACAGAAACTGAGGTCGGGATTTTTGCAGATCGTTCTAATTCCGCAATTCTAGCTATAAGTCCCGTTTACTTAGCCAAGAATTCAGCATTCTCCCGACTAAGTTTATCATTCTCAGCTACAAGCTTGGAGATTTGTTCTTCTAATAATTTGATTTTAGATTGTGTTTTTGCCATTTTTATAAAATACAGATATGTTTTAATTATATTAGCGAATACTAATGCGGGTTCACATTGTTCACGCCGATTACTTTTGCCAAGAAAAATTTATGCTGTTTACTTTCTAATTTATCATATAGCATCACAGTTGGTACTATATCTTTGTTGATCGATGTGTGACGGTATAGTACATCTATCGCCAGAAAATTGGATCATATGCTTGTAATACACTCCACACCCAAATGGATTCCACACTCGAAATAGATTATGCAACCCAATGTAGATCTTTTCCTCTCCAAGTTCGGAAAAAGAAAAATAGCATCTGTCTTATGGAATAAGGATGCTCCGCATCTAACAATTACCTGCTAATTATATACATTTGGCTTCGAGTGATTTATCAGGAGAAGGCGGGATTTCGTATGTCAAAAATAGATCATATTACAACCCTCCATATATGCACGCCCAAGTCTTATTCCCAAGCTTGGGAGTTAGTAATATATGCACACCCTCTATATTCTGCATTGCACGGTTTTGTTCATTTCCCACTATATGAAATCCACCCTCTCTATATGCACACCGTTATTTTTATGTAATTTTGGTACAACAAATGATACAGTGAACTCTCCTAAATGCACGCTATTTGATGGTCCCAACCTCGGGACTTGATGCTAAATGCACACTCTCTATATTCTGCACGTCGTGCAATAGATTTCGTATATGAAAATAATCTCCGTAAATGCACGCCCGTGACACAGCAGCTAAATATGGTATAGTCAGTCAATGCCATCACCAATGAAAATTCGGTGAGTTAAAGACTTTACTATTCCCAGGTTTATAATAATAAGACAATAAAGAATCCGTGCTATAATTATTCCACTTTACGCAAGCGAAGTATTATCTGGTGTCAAGTTATATTCGATATGCGAGAATACAGTTCTGTAGTAACATTGTCTGTTAACATCAGGTCATTGTATTTATTTAGACATCAATAGCAGAACATCTTAATATCATATTCTGTAATAATTTACGATTGTAACAGTTAGCCTCTATTTAAGCATGCCATCGTCATGGTCATAAAAATCGTTTATAACTAAGTGTTAGAGGATTGTACTGAAATTTCACCATTAATAAAAATAATTAATCACCGGTATGGCATTACAAGGCTTGGAAGCCGTACAAGAATTTTTACTACAACAAGAAAATGCAAGTAAAAATGGCAAATATTCTCGAGAGGTATATCAGTGCGACAAACAAGATCAATATATTAACCAATAAATGAATAAAGTATCAGAATTACGTAAATTTACTATGCTCTCCATAAATGCACGCTCTCACACTTATGGTCCCAAGGGCGTGCATGAGAGAGTTCACTGTAATTACCATTACACAAGATATCTAAACAAAGGAAAGATCGTACAAAGAGTGCGATTTGTACACCCATTACAATACCAACCGTCAACTATTCCGAAATTCTTCACATTGTCGATTTACCCCAGAGCATATGGTAAGCCTACCAGTATTACAATATCATTTGTTCAAAAAAGGTCTCGGCTGTATTACGCTAACTAACAATACCAACTGTTCAAAATGGTCTCGACTGCATACGCCAACTATTCCGAAAATACAAACTAAACACTTCTTCACATTATATCGATTTGCCCAGAATGTATGGTGAGCCTATCAGTATTACAATATCAAAAGATCTCGTAATGTATTATACCAACTAAACCTATTAAAAATGAAACTCACTTCTTCATAATGTCGATTGATCAAATACATTTACCAACAACTTCTTGGCACTCATGGTAAACAATACCAACTGTTCAAAATGGTCTCGATTGTATACAAACTAAACACTTTTTCACATTGTCGATTTGTATAATAAGCCTACCAATATCATTCGTTCAAAAAGGTCTCGACTGTATTATACCAACTGAACCAATTAAAAATGGTTAAATTTTTGAAGCAATTACTAAAATCACGAAAAATCACGAAGAATAAGTATTTGCATCATTCGTATAAAACCAATTTGCTAATACAACGATACTCAAGTATCGACATTAAATATCAATCTATATATTATGATGACATCACATTCCTATCTAATGTTACATCCTTTAGTTAAAGCATTTACCATACAATAAGAATAGATCACCATTTGTGTATCCATATTCGTTCGGTAAGTATACTGTACAATAGTATACGCGCCAATCTGCTTAAGTAAACTATATTATACTATAACAACGATTGTTATTCATACCGAAATTACCTTCTCAATGATTAGCGCCACCCGAGTGAGTATCTTACCGCACAATGTCATATAATTCATGTACAGTGTATTGACTCTACTCAAACATTAACATCATTCCATATAAAAATCCGTTTGTTATGCAACCTTGACACACAGATTCAACGTAAAAACCAAAACCATTAGAAACTACCAAACTATTATACCGTTAAAAAATTACAACATCGAAATCGACTACTCTTACGTTATTTTAAAACTATTTCCCACCTGCCCGCCAACGGCGGGCAGGCTATACCCTTACCTCCTAGTTCGTACTTACAAATTTACTCAGGAATCAGATGTGTACTCTTTTGGCATTATTATGTATTTGATTGACCACCATTTAGAGATTTGTTGTTTGACAAATGTTTGGCGATACGTGTTTGTGAGGGACTGCGACCGTCGATGCCTGATTCTGCGCCAGACGAATACAAGAAACTTGCCGAACGGTGTTGTGATGCTGATCCTGATAAGCGTCCAAAGAATGGAAGGACACTTTCAATGAAATTGAGAAAATTGAGAAGTTTATAGACAAGTTGAGAGATGACAACACATGAAATGCTATTTATTATGTTGATGTAAAGTCGTTATCATGTCTTGAGAAGGAGAGTAAATATTCTAATACGCTTTGACCGACTGGAGATTTGCCTAAACCAAAATCAGCTATGTTTTGGGATTCAGCTGCGGGTATGTTACAAGTTGGTACAAATAACGTCAATTTACAATATTAACACCGTGCATTTCTTGTATTTAGAGACTCAACCTTTTTTTGAATAAGCTTGTAATTCAATGAGCTTATTTACAGTTATACTCAAAGGTTCGAATTAAATGATGTGCTTCCACATACGTCAATATGGTTGAGTTAACAAGACGTCGAAGTAAAATTGTACGTGATTGTTAGTTGCCTTGCTTGGTATTATTATCAAAACTGGTTATAATGGTCATAGTAATAGTAAACCTTATACTCATCAGCGCGTTTCTATATTGTTAATCTGATGAGTGTTGATCGATAAAACTCTTAAGTTAAGAATCTGATTTCGGGTACGCTTAACATTAAACCTCATCGGTCTCTCCTGCGCAAAAATATTTTCCTGCCTCAGAAATAAAGTTTTTTTGCAAATACAAATTTATTATAAATCGCAGCACACCCGAATTGACTAACACCAACATACATCTCTGCATTTGCTGGACGCATCACCGTCTCCGTTTTTTCCTGGGAAATTTGAAATTCGCATTTTTAGCACAGGAACACGTAATATAAAACGCGTCATCTTGACGCTTTGCCGAGAGATGACCCAAAGTATACATATTTTGCCTTAAATAAGTAAGAATGTCTTCTGTGATTCCCGCGCATTTTGAAAACTGAACAGCTTCCAGCTGCTCCACCAACCTCCTCAACAGCACTATTGATGATCGTTCAAAAACACAGGCACGGAATGTAATGACATTAGGCTTTCCAGAAGCTTTTATCAACTCTATAATAGTAGCTAAGAAGCTACTCATAGCGCCTTTGACAAGTTCGATAGTTAGCCTCTGCAACTGCGTCTGTTGCGTTAAACACAAACATATTGCGATTTGAACTTTCCGTAGTGTATCGGAAGTAGCCTGCTTTACGTCAACAGAACCAAACCTAAAGAACGTCAATTGCGGCCCGACTTTTCCGAATACGTCGAATCTTTTAATCCAACATACGTTAACAAGGGATAACTCCTTCAATTTCGTACAAACAGCCATCAATCTCAAAATTAATTGTCTTGGTACATAAGGCCTTTTTCTGTTTGCATAAAATGCTCCGCATGCATCAAATATTTTGACATCATCCAAAACTTGTATAAAATTTGCGTACGGTAAACACGGTCGGCTTCCTTGAATCACCAACCTGTCGCAATACATGGCCGTCGTCCGTTCCTCGTCTGTCAGGTACTGTACAAGCAACCAAATCAATTTGGCTCTACGTCGGTCAGACACGAGAGAGAATGGATCGCGATACATAAATTGAATCGCAGAGTATGCGAGAGCGTGGGATGCAAGAATGCATTTGTGAAGCGTAAAGTAATCGTTGGCAAGATAGGTCATGATTTCATAGAGTAATTCTTGTGGAAGAGGCGCAAGATTACGAGGCTGTGCAATGTTGCAATATATTCATCAGATATGTGTGAATAATATATTGTAATTACTATGTTGACTCGGTCAACATACCACTCTTTGCGAAACATCTTTCGATAATAGTGTTTGTGAGGAATCTGGCTCGGACTGCAGTTTTTCCAAGTAGTCGTCCGTAAAGCGTACATGGTTACCCTTAAATTGTGTAATGCTGTCTCGCAAAACTTGTGTGCCTCTCAACAGCTTATAATGACGTTCTGAAATTGCTTCAACCACCACGACGACGCCGTCTCTGTCGTCACAGAATTTCACGATTGCAGGCTCTCTTGCCATGGGAAAACAAATCGCGAAACCCTCACAACAGTGTGTATACTGAAAAGGAAACGCTAACACGATCTGTGGCTCTCGTATAACTCTTACATCATTGTACATAAATATTTAGTTTTCATGTTTTATATTTCTTGAAAATCTGACCAATCAGAAAATTGCTAAACGCTACCTGAGCATAATTTAAAGATCCACCCCCTAATGATTCGACATCCACCAATTGTATCTGCTTGTGCGATGTAGATCTTTCCATTTATTTATATTTGGTTTACATTTAGCAATGATCGCTGCCAAAACGGCCTTTGAGTTATATCAATTTACATATTTTTAAATTTTATAAATATAAATATTAATATATTAATATGTGATCCTGCTGTACTCAATTTTTTAATTTTAACAATATGATCTACAAAATCTACTGTTGTCGCTATGGAGTTTTTTAATCAATCCAAAACTACCTCATGTTTGAATTTAGTATGTCCAGTATCATAGATGGTTTCATAATTGCCGCAAATTCTTAAATACTGTCTTGGTATGTAAAATCAAATGATAACATTATTTTATACGAGTTACATTAATATTAAATACTTTCACCTTTGTTCAATTTCTTGGTTCCATTTATTATTATTTTATTTTGTTATTATTGAGAACGTCATCAATTTGTTCACGTACTGCTTCATCTTATTAAGTCCACATAAACTATTCTAATGGGCCATATGTTAAGGAATTTGCTCGCATTTGACTCAAACATCTGTGAGTTGTGACTCGTGACGCGTGTGAATTTTAAAGTTATTTGTACAGATCACGTTGATGGTATGTAATGAACGTTTCACCTGAAAGAAAATTGTTTACAAATGATGGATCCACAAAGCTTTCTTGCAAATCACTTTTACAATTTTCATGACCACTTCCAATCAATCGTTCGAGTTGAATTTGAAGCTCGTGGAATTGGTAAATAGAGAGGTACAATGTCCAAAATTCGCAATACGCTGACGTTCACAGAAATAACAGTGATTCGATCTATGACTTTCCAGAGGTCGATTTGAGGTGACAGAGTGACATTTGGCTTTGATTGTATCATCGATGGCATTTTCCATCCAGCCGCGGCATAGCAGATAAGAAATTGTTGGTCGACAAAAAAACAAAAACGAGCGTATCGAACTTATTCGTGCGACTTCCTGAAATGAATGACGTAATTAGGAACTTTCTAGACCTTTTAACAATTTATTTCTATTGTTTAGTATGTAGCGTGTATTCGTTGGTGCGCAGAAATTGCGTTTGCATCAAATCAGGACCAATTCAAAATTTTTTTGTTTGAATAATTCATGATGGATTTGGCGTATAAATTATTATAAATATTATATTTTTATAGACATTATCCTATATTAAGCATGTTACTATCACAAGTAAAACTAAATGTCTATTTCAACTTATTCATCTGAATATTGGTCAAATCTGCTAGTATATTATATGCCACAGGTGTCCATTAAAAGGCTTCATCATTCGCATCGTAACTGTAATCTAGCCACATCAATCATTTTATGTAGTTGAATGTTCGCTTTGTCTGGTTTCGTTGCAAATGTTATGCGTCAGCTAAACAACTCGCAGATGATATCACAACCCGTATATGAAATGCCCGCGTTTATACACACTTTTATACTTTATCTTTTAAATTTTTAAATTTATTCTTTTTGGACGACCTGAAAGGTTTATATCCACGGAGACTCCGAAATCAACTTTGTTCAGTTAATTGTTTCCTTTGTTCTTTTAGTTTTCTAACCGACTGTATATAAGCTCCAAGAGGTGTTTCTTCAGGAGACGAATCTTTCAAAAATGTTTTCTGTAGAGCGAAAATAGAATGCTCGTAATCAATGGCCAACTTGAAGTAAGGACATTCCAAATGAAGTATGTATTACCACTTGTGCTCGGTTGTTGGGACTAAATTCTACGTGCTGACGTTTTTGCTGGATGTATTTTGCATTTTGCTCAAACTTTTCATTCAAGCAATAAGATATTCGATCAATAAAGGTGATCACAAATTCGCATAATAATTACTCTGGTCACTAACCTTCTCAACCAAAACATGAAGTTGCTTATTCAGTTTCAAATTCTTCGACTTCTTAACGTGTCTCTTTATCTACAACAAATCCTTTTCAATGATTTGACGTCCAAGACGTGTGGCACTCAAAGTCTCAATCCTGCCTTACAACGTACCTGGACGATAGCCGGAATAGCCAACTCTGGAAATGCAATCGACAAGCATTGTCCTCCATAATACTCTCCCATCACTCTTACCAACTCTTCTATTAATCCGTCCTGATATACTCTAGTATGCAAGTAACTTTTTGGAGCCTTCAGGTGTACAGAAAAGTCTAAAGGTTTTAACGTTGATGGCTTGGGCTTGCGCCGAATCTCGGGCGAGGAAAGGATAGAAAATATGTACGGTGCAAGCGGGATGAATACTCCTGTGCGGCTAGAGAGGTGAATCAGAGAATGCAGGCATTGGAAGTGGAGTGGAAAGTATTGTGATGCTGGTACTAATCTTTTCGTCGTCATAGAAGAATGAATAAAGCGGTGACATGGACATGATATGTTAAAAAGGAGGAGAGTAAAGCAATCGTGAGATAATCCGTATAAAAAGGTTAAAGAATACGGATAATTAATTGTGGTACCTTATTACTCCGATTGTTACTTGCACCAAAGGATAAATTAATGGTTGTAAAACACTTTCGCCCGACTCTGCAACACGTTGCTTGTCGCAATGGGTGGCGAGTAGTTGTGACCAAAACTCTATACAGTGAATAAATTGCCAATTATATACTGATTTGTACGATTCCTTGATGAGTATTAATTAGAAATCCAGCATGTTAGCTCAACGAGATTGTTTCCTACTCTCAATCCCACAAAATTGATTGTAGACTCTTACTTGACTCTTTATTGCCATGGAATTTCTCAAGTGAATTGCCAATTGCCGAATGTAAACAAACGCCGTTTGATATGATGTATTCAAATCAATGCCAAAAACTTGGACTCCGCAATTGCGCATGAGATTTATCCCGGGTAAAGTGTGTGTTGTTGTCGTCTGACAACTACGAACAAATGTCATGTATATCCCCTTTGAATATTAAAGATATTTGTCAATGTTCCCATTTCCATAAAGCAATTCTTTTCCAGCAAAAAGTCAGACATTAAGTCTTAATTTACCTTCAGACAAGTTTCAACAAACGGTTTAGGAGCCGTAGTCACCAGAGTACGCACGTTTAAAAATGAGGCAATTTTCACTTTATCATCTCCAGTTCCCCAGAACTGCAACAACTCTTTCAAATAATTCTTGGATTGTTTAGTAAAACACAAAAAATACGGAATAGACTTTTCTGTTTCTTTCAATACAAAATACACCATATCGTTTTCAGAAAGGCTTCTAAGAAGATGGAGAAGGCTAGTGATGTAAGATCGTACGAGAGGCTCAACAGTCTTCCATTTCTTAGCTGTATTGGGGAGATTTCTTCATTAAATGGAGTAAATGTAAGAGAGAGATATGTGGTAACGCTCAAGATGCATTCTAGTATAAGATTAGACACCTTACTTTTTCGTAACGACATCTTTTGTTTTCAAGTGGTGATCGAACACGTCGCTCACATGTTTCAGGCAAACGACCACAAGATTATTGAACACTATGATCAAAAATATTTAAGTTTTCTCTATTAAGATGATAACAATTCAGAGGTTTATAATAAAATCAATCTACCGGCAGCACTGGTAATTTTGTAGGCAAATGTTTTGGAGATGTCGTCCGCATCGTTCACATGAGCAGCAGCTCGAAACGCAAGGAGAAGACGTTTGAGAATACGGAGTGATTTTTTCTGTCGAAAAAAAAAAGCTTAAATGAGCATGTGATGGAAGCGATGCATAGTTTGTAAAAATACGGCAGGATAGTGCACCTTGGTAATGGCGTGCTGCCAACTTGAGACAAGCTCATTGGTTACTACCGAAGGCCCAGCAACCTTCTCTTGATCTTTTAAGCCAGCTTCTTCAAGTGCTTGTGCTTCTTCATCGTTTGAATCTATTTCCATTCGGTCTTCATTCTTATCTTCTTCCTCCCCATCATTATCATTGTCATTGTCATCGTCATCGTCATCATCATCATCATCGTCGTCGTAGTCGCCCAAATCCTCGTCATCGTTTTCATCACTGTCATCAACATCTTCGATCTCATCATTTTCATTATCAAAAGCCTTAACCTCATCATCATTATCATCATCGTCGTCGTCGTCATCATCATCGTCAATATCGTCAATATCATCGTCATCGTCATCGTCATAATCCTCATCCATGCTCTCTTCACCAGATTCATCAGATAAATTGAATTCGAGCAACTCTTTATCGTTCTTTTGAAGATACTCAAAGAACTCTGGATCTTTTTCTTTCAATGCTTCTAATTGTTGTTTGTGCTGGGAAGCCTCATTCTTGAAACCTTTCCCCTTCGCTTTTGTTGACCGTTTTTTCATATGGGCTATGATAGATCGAGGATTTCCTTGTAAATCTGTTTATGCTATTACATAATATATAATATCCCGATATTAATAATCCAGGCTTCCTTACGAAGCTCACAGAAATGACAAATTATGCCAATACATGTTTCGCTTGCCTTGAACTTTTTCGAAAACCAAAAAATTTTGCCCCTTCCTACTTTGATAGGAACACTTGTCAGTACATGATTGGACATTATTTGTCCGTAACACATTTATTGTTACGTAAGTGAACAATCACGAGAAAGAAGCGAGCGGACCAATTCTCCATTGCACTTTTGAAACTAATGTCGGTTAGCGGATTTAGAACAACGACACCACTGTTTCCGGCGCCAGCTCCTCGGAGAAAGTATCCCTTGGAAATTAAGGCTGGAAGATTATTTCGCGATGGAGAGACGAATTTGGTTAAACCTGACGATAAGAAAGGGTGCGTTATTAGATTTGTTGGCCGGACATGATTGCGTCCTTTGGATTCCTGGTGATTATTAACATATGTGAATATTACTTTTAATGACTGTAGATTGGTATACATGGATCAGGTGTGATAATTGATTTCTTATTCGATTTTCCTAATTGTCTTTTAGTCTGCTAACTATTCTTTCTATTGCAGGGAGATGATGGATTGATGCACTTTTACTGGAAGGATCGGAAAACTGGAACTGTTGAATTGGTAACCATATTGGCCATTATCACCATACGCAACGTTGAATTCGCATCTGCTTATTATTTTTATTTGCCAAACATCGACATGTCCAGGATCTCATCGTCATTCCTGGGGAATGCGAGTTCGTCCGAGTGCCACAATGTACAACTGGACGCGTATTCTTATTGACTTTTAAATCTAATAAGGAGAACTACTTTTTCTGGGCTCAGAACGCGAAAGATGACAAGGACGAGGAAAATCTTGCCAAAGTAAACCGATTAATTAACGATCCACAAAGTGCGCTGGCGGAGAATAGACAGCAAAGTAGTGGCAGCAGCTCTATGCCGGGTACATTTCGTCCAATGGACGATTTTTCCAGTCTGGGAATGGACCAAGATCAGTTGTTTCAAATCTTACAGCAGCATGGTGCCTTTGGGTAGGGGGAAAGACAAAACGTGCGATCATGATTTATTCGGACCGAGTTATTTTCATTCAAAGTTTATCTTAACATTATCCTAGAGGATTAAATATTCCTGCGACAACACCAGCAACAGAACCGCAATCTTCAACAAACATTTTACCCGAAGAGCATTTAACAACGCCCGCTTCCGAACAAGCGGGCATGACATCTGAACAATTAGGCAGTCTCAGAAACATTTTGTCTAGAATACAAGTTCCGGGTAAGATAAGGAACCCGAAATTTTTTTCCATCTCTTCTGTTAACAATACAATAATCGAGTTTTTTTTTGTTTTGTGTTTTGTAACATAGAAGGAGAGCACCAACCTGGCAAGTGTATTTCAACATTCTGTATCATTAATCTTTCAGAATACCATACTAACTTGGGTTATCTATAGATTTGAATTTGGCAGACATTCTTACGCCATCCGCGATTGAGCCATTATTGAATAACCCAGAAATAGCAGCAGGTAGTAAATATGTTTTATTTAAGAAAAATAAACTTTTCTCAGTCGCTTAATGTAACTTTTTTAATAGCATTATTCCCAGAAATTCCCCAAAACATTGAAAGAACACCAGAGGAGTTACGAGAAGTCATGCGAAGCCCGCAGTTCCATCAAGTACGAATATATAGTATTTACAAGCTTATCTCATTAATGCGTATTAATTTTATATATCGGTCAAACAGGCTTTACAGACGCTCAGTGTTGCCTTGCAATCAGGAGAATTAGGACCATTATTGTCACAACTTGGTCTGGATCCGTCTGCTGGTAATGGTAAGTAACCGGTGTGGTCGTTGTTCGGATAGTTTACAATCCCTTGAACATGCACATATACTCGAGTAAAAAATCTCAACAATTCAATACAGGTGTGGAAGCATTTCTTCGTGCTATTCAAGAACAAGTGCAAGGTCAGCAAGGTGAAGGAAGTGAGCGGTCACGGGATAACAATACAGACCAAGATTATCCGGAAACCGATAGAATGGATGAAGATTAGACAGAAAGCTTTTCAAAAGATTCACTTTATTTGACGTGAATACAAAGTGCTTTATAATATTGGAATGACGCATTTGCATGGTATATTCTATATGCATTATTGACGAATAATTTCGGTAGAACATTATATGCAGATGCTTTTTTGTATTAAATTAAATAGCTTGGAACTTTTTAATGGATCTTTGACTAGAAAATAATATTAACCAACACACAATTATCCTCTCACAAAATAGTCATTACATTCAACTGATTTGATGTCCAAAAATCTTCAATATTCTCGTGGTATGCTTTGGAAGCTCACGCAAATAATTGGGATTATTCTGAATAATTTCTTGCATGACTTGCCGTAATTCTTTTGTATCAGCCTCGAAATATCTAAAATTATCATAAATGATAACGTCAGAATAGAACTGTGATAATCCAGTAGTTCCTAGTTAAGAGTACTTACATGATGTCGGGAAACCATGTTGACCTTCGTTGATGCGGAAGTAGATAAAATAACTCAATTTCGGCCAATACCTATAAAGACAATTCATATTTATGATCATAGAACTCAAAATACAAACATAATTCGATTAGTGCAATACCTCCGCTTTTTGTGCCAAGTATGACCCGTGCTCATGATACGTATTGATTGCATTACTCAACAAACCAATGAACAGGTTCATCAAATAGATTACAGTGAAAAATGAGAATGCAACCATCATCACCGCGAGTTCAGGATTATCTTCTGCATTCCACCCGTCAAACGATGACCAATCACCTATTTGGCAAAAATTAATAAACATGTGTGTGACAACCGCTAAATCAACCACATTTGGCCCCAATCTTACCAGCAGCAAGAAACCTGTATACTGCCAAAAGCGAGGAACCGAACCAAGAGTACATATTTGTATTTGCATCCGGATCCTGAATCAGTATCGGAGCATCTACAAGTGTACCATTGCTCAACATTTGGCTAAAAGTTGGTGTCAGCTGCCACGGATCGTTTGGATCTCCCCCATTTAGTGAGCTTGGTGGCGTGTCGATTGATGAACCAGGCATTGGTCTCAGCAATACGAAAAATGCATGAGAAAAGCCTACGATCATGATTCCGAGAACCACCAAGAAGGAAAAAACTTGTTGTGCAACTCCAAAGATTATTGCTATGTAAATGCCAAAATATTTAAAAGGCCGAATTAACAATAGCAATTTCATCCAAAGGAGCAGGATGGAAAATGCAGACATCCAT
This sequence comes from Paraglomus occultum, assembly GCA_910592205.1. Taxonomy (NCBI): domain Eukaryota; kingdom Fungi; phylum Glomeromycota; class Glomeromycetes; order Paraglomerales; family Paraglomeraceae; genus Paraglomus; species Paraglomus occultum. The sequence continues at coordinate 19,312 of CAJVPJ010000013.1, forward strand.
CTTGGCACTTCATGTCCTTGCAGAAAAAACAAAGACGTAACAAGAGGGAAACCAAAGGCGCCGCAATCTATGTAACAAATCGGAATAATGCATTAAAAAAAGTTGAATTGTATAAGAATTCACGTCTTTATGACTTACCGATCCAATTCCATGGGGATAAAACATAATATACCGGATTCCAAATGAATTGCCTGACTTCAAAATGAAGATGCCACACTGCAAGTATAGCCGACGCTAAAACTAGGTTTCTTTTTGTGGATTGATCAACTAAACCGGACTCGTCTTCTGTCATCGTAGCTGCAAAGCATACAAACAGCGCTAGAAACTGTATCCAGATAAATATGTAGTAATACAAGCCAAATGTTTGCCATTTGAAATTTATCAATGCTTCTACATCCCACATTCTAAACAGGTCGCGATTATCGCTCACGGTACTTGTTACAAACGGGCTTGATGCTGGGAAAAGGAAATCTTTCAAGAACGAGTACTTTGATGGGTATGCACAGAATCTTGGTAACCCAACCACAAGTGTTAGAGTGGAACGTCTCTTAACGCGTATTATACTATACGTAATAGGGATTAAAATTCTATACATAAATGTTACTAACGTATGCCGAATGTATATAAAAGCATAGAGCCCTGCATATCGTACCCATGCAAATGTCAGTGAGATACTGCTCTGGAGCGGAGACACTAACTGCTGCACGTTGAACAACAAATTTAAATATGTGGATGTCACTTCTGGTACTTGTGATGTATCCAGATAACTGAAATCGTCTGGTCTTCCGAATTTACGTGAAAATGCGTATAAATGGCGAGCAGGTAACTTCAATCGATTTATGGAATGACAACGCGGTTCCAAAATCAAGCGTATCTTTGAAAAATAAAATGCTGTCTGGTCTGGATAATACTCGCACAGCTTTGGTAGAGATGCAGTAATTATCTGCAACATTCCAATGTACGTAATTGAGTTCTTGCAAAAAAGATCAATACAAGTTTTGACTATAGTTTCTACAATAACGTCGTCGCGCTGTTTGATTGCCTCTGGAAGTAATATATAACCGTATTTGGCCAGGTTTTCTTCACTTGTCAGCATCCGAATAAGGTTGTTAAAGATACGAATTCGTTGCAGCGAACTATCTGCTATCGCATTTTGCTTATGCCACCAAATACTCTTGAAGCTTGGCGGCGGCAGCGGTCCGCTAGCGTGTTCGTATTTTTCGAAAAGTAGATCCCACCATATTACGCTTTCTTGCCTTTCCAAGGCATTGATCAAGCTCAATTGAGAAATTTTAGGTCCATAGGTAGGCCACCTGTCATCATCCCAGTAGTAACTTATTTCTATTGAATCATTAATACCATCGAGAAAGAATATACACAGACATCTATTAGTGAGTACTAGTAACTCATCATTGTCCAAAATAGTCGCGTTTTTTATCCATCCAAAGTATTCAAACTTTTGAGCGGTGATCGAACAGATAAAACACGATTCTTTGTAAACACGAAGTCCAGTTCTTCGGCTAATGATCCATTGAAGAAATCTTCCGTTTAGATTATGTGTATCTGATGAATCATCCGAGTGAATATTAACAAGATCTCTGATGAGAGTAGCTTGCAATGGAGCATTAAATAAATGATTCTGGTAATTATCAATGTGTTTGGTTAATATGTGTAAGACAGTTGGTATACCATCTACCGAAATTAGTATTATTCCTCCGCTGAGTGTGAAGGTCAGGCCAGGCAACCACTCTGTAAGCGTGCAATGTTCTTGAAGATTGAATGCGTCCAATGGTTCACCAATGTCTCCAGAAGAAGAATTCCATTTCAGGCAGTGTGGGTTCCATAACATAGCCTTTCCCTTTTTCGTTATTGTCACTAACAAGGTACAAGACGATGACTCTATAAATTCCATTGCAACAACGTGGTCGTCATCGTCATTGATAATTTGTACCGTCGACATTGGAAGTGCTGTTTGCACCCAATACACTGTCAATTTCTGAAAATCATCGTCGTGCGTTATTAACGCGGATAAAATCGCATTAGAATCTATTGCAATAATGTAGTTATCTTCATTATGTCTTCTCTCCTGTAGAGAAGTAGAATTATCGAGATAATATTCCGTCTCCATCTTTCCGCTACCGAGATCCCATTGTGTCAAGTGGTCGTCGTACACACATATCAGTTTTTCGTTAATAATCGAATATTGAACTCGCCTGCGACGAGTTCGCCTGTCGACGGCTTCTTCCGCCTCAGATGACCACTCAAATGATGTTGTACTGTGTTTCCATTGATCGCCTTCCGCGCAATATCGATGAATCCCAAGGTCATTGACAACAACAAATTCGCCAGATGAGAGAAAAGCGTAGCAGAATGCAAAGCTGGACCTCAAAGTAGTTAAATCAGGCTCAAGATACGGTTGCTTCTTGTCCGAAACAAATGAATAAACGACTAAATTACCCAACGAGTTAGATATTATAACAATCTTATAAAATATATGATTAACAAACAAATTTACCATGACCAGATGCCAGATACCCATAATCGGAGATGGCAAAACCTTGATAATTAGTACTGGATTTCACATCTACTTCTGAGATCGGCTCAAGTTCATTATTAATTTTCGATATCATCCATACACTTATCGATTCTTTTTCATCATCAAATAAAGCAACATAACTTCCAGACGGGGAAGCTGCAATAGGACTGGTCTTTCGTTTATTCGGTACAAGAGTAGTCACGGGGATATCAATAGACACGCTTGCGGTAGGCGAGTAAGTACTATTGAATGAGAAACGTTTAAGGTCTTCACCTTTTTCTAGGCTTGACATTCTAATCAAAATGATTAAGCGCGGGGATCCATCTACAGGGCAAGAATACAAATTTGTAAGTATCATGAAATTAAATCGGGTAACATGTAGACGTTGTGCTACTGACGACCCTGCTCTGATCCACTAACAGACACAGGAAACTATGCATATTTTTGGGAGATTAACTTTAATTTACCAATCAGGTTGCATTTCTAATCATGACGGTTCTTGGCAGTGGATCCCTTTCTTTCCGGATTTGGATAATCTCCTTAATATTAATTATTGATCTCCATATCACGCAGAGTTAATAACGCAATGCAAACACGTGATGCAAATGCCAAACCCTTATTTAATAAATTTCACGTTCAACCTAATACTAACGTTCATTACTTAAAGCTCTTAAGACATCAGTGACAGATACCATGGATTGCCTCTCGTAATAACGTACCAACGCACTAACATAATAGCAGATTTGCTGTTTAAATGAGCAGAAACTTGTCGTAGACATTCTCCAGATATTTTCATTCCGTGACCCTTTTGTAGCGAGCGCGCTAAAGGTGCACACCTATCTGTATAAACGTAAATATTATCAGTTCCATAGCCTACTTTATACCAGAAAGAATAATCGTCCCTCATTGAGACCAGGATCATTTTATGATACGCATTCTTTCGTTATGCAATATTGCTTACATGGACAAATATGTGTCACATCGAAGAGAACAATTATATTACAAGCTCAACAGAAGAAAGCCACGCTTTGACCTAATTCATCGGGTACACTGCTAACTTTGAACAACATAATTATGATTATAATATTTACAAAGTTAAGTTAGTATTATATTTGTAATTGCGCTCATAACAAACGGTGACATCATTTTTTTTTGTCAAGTGTGATTGCGGAGTCGGCATTATAAAAAGTACAATAAACAAAAAAGTCTCTACATTAGGCTGAAAAATTTGAAGACAGGTCGAGAGGAGTTATTAGGGGATAAAGACTGTAATAACAAGACCGATATTTAGATCGTGAGTATAAAATCGTAGTTTAAACGTGACAGAAATTTCAGAGAATTTTCTCTTAACTTAGAAATTTTATTGCCGATCTAGATACAAATTAGTCGCAGACTTAATAAAGAGGTTAATGGTGAGTGCACTCCATATTAATATTAATATTAATTATTGTGGCAGATTTAAAACGAAATGGGGCCTTCTCGGAATGGGGTGTAGAAAGCTTAGTTCTCAATTTGCGACACAATATTTCAAAGCTGATGACTGGCTGAAGACGTCGTACATTCGGTCACGTTACTGTAACCAATTTCTGAAGATCTTGCATTTGACGATAACTTAACATTCAAAGAATTCACAGACTCAAGCCAATCCTAATTTTATCAACAAAGATGGTGTGTTAATGTCAAAGTTCTGATTGGAATTTCTACAACAGTCTTACCGATCCTTTTGACATAGATTCGAAGACAAACCCGCCTTCGCCGCGAATATCTTTATCGTAAATCACTTGAGACAAACGAAAGACAAATATATGAAAGAAAGCAAAAAATTAAAGAAGCAATAAGAGGTCTATTACATTTTCATTCGCCGAACACGTTGAATTCGGGTCTAATGTCTTCGTCGATATACAGTTTGCTTGATCAATTATTAACAAACTTATATAATAAATAGAGGGGAAACCTATTCCTACTGAACTAAGGAAGGATGCAGCACAGTTACAGAAGGAACTCCATTATGATGAAGCGCAAATAGGTTGATAGTTGATTGGTAAATATCTGCTTTGCGTTATGACACTGGATTTCTTACGTATTCTATAACCTGTAGAGCCATCTACTCACATTGATGACGAATATGCACGCGCCGGAATATACGATCCTAAGGTCTTGATCACTACTTCACGGGATCCCAGTAGTAGGCTTCAACAATTTGCAAAGGTTAGAATACGTTCATTTATGACAAATCAACGAACTTGCTTAATAGACATCTTCTGATCACTTGAACCACTAGGAAGTGAGATTGATTTTCCCAAATTCGCAAAGAATAAATCGTGGTAATTACATATTGAAGGATATCGTGGATGCATGCAAATCTAATGACGTCACAGACTTGATCATTCTTCACGAGCATCGTGGTGAACCAGGTAGACATTATATTGCATCTATTGGCATCAATTGGGCATTGAACTAACTTCACTGCTTGTAAATTTATTCAATAGTTGGAATGATAGTGTGTCATTTTCCTTATGGACCGACAGCTTTCTTCAGTTTACATAATGTTGTGTTGAGACATGATATCAGAGACCAAGGCACAGTTTCGGAAGCCTATCCTCATCTCATATTTCATAATTTTAACACAAAATTAGGACACAGGGTAAATTATTGGTTCTGTTATCTGTCAATTAGTTGGCGTAATCCTGATGATTGCATCAATTGTAGGTGATGAGCATACTTAAATATCTATTTCCAGTGCCAAGGGAAGACAGCAAACGCGTTATGACGTTTGCCAATGAAAGTGATTACATATCGTTCAGGTGATCTTCAGACGGTAGAGCAAGACAAGTTGGTGGTTGTTTTGTAACAAATCATGAAACTCATAAACATAATTTCATTTTCAGACATCATGTATTCATTAAGACAAGTCATAAAGACGTTCAATTGGCTGAAGTTGGTCCTCGATTTGAAATGAGACGTAAGTTATCTAATGCCTATTATCAATCTTTACAACATATGATTCCATATTTCTGATAATTATCAATTGACTGACCTTAACTAGTATACGAGATTAAACTCGGCACGGTCGATCTCAAAGTAGCGGATACAGAGTGGGTGCTGCGTCCATATCAGCGCACAGCAAAGAAACGGGACCATCTATAAACCAATACCAAACAATTAGTAATGAACAAACATGTGAACGACAGCTTAGTCATATAAAACCACCTGTACCATCAATGTTTTCTGACCAAAAGTAGACTTGAAAAAATGTAATAATTACGTATTTCTAAATATCGCAAGAAGCTTGTGTCACTCTAGAGCTCTTACAAAAGTACAAATAAGGAAACAAGTAAGCAAATACATATTATAAATTACTAATTGTATACTAAACTGCGTGCTAAATACTATATTAACTTGATAATAAACTCAACAATGCATATACACAGATAATGTTCTTACCTGCTCGTGATTCAAAATAATGGATTCGGTAACACACAACCAATCAATACGTAAACAGTCGCTCAACTCGTCTTAATAGTAAATACTGTCAAATGAAAGCCATATTAGAATCTTGCAATGCCGACTAAGAAGCATTCGACAAAAATCCAAATATTCACGCTCCCATCTGCTGTTTTCAGTCTCTGACGCATAACTTTCTCTTGACAACTTATAAAATCATAAAACTATCAATATAGAATAAACCCACTCCTCCTTTCTAGTCAATTATTTCCTCATGTCTACTCCAGCAACAAACCCTACATCCCGTCATCTAACCACCACTACCACAAACTCGAGAACTCTTTCCAAAACGGCCGAACCGGGGAATTCATCCAGCTCCTCAATACAACAGCCTCCTCCGTCACCTCGTGCACATTCCAAATCAATACTCACGATAGCGCTACAGAAGGCTCAATCTGCCGTGCTATTAGACTCTGCCAATAATGTAGCCGCTGCGTTAGCCGCATACAAGCAGACTGTAAGGCTGTTATCGCAAGTGATAGACAAAGCTGCTAATGAAGGTGATCGCCAAAGGTTACAGAATATCGTGAGTTATTCCTGTATTAACATTACTTGTGATAATTTGATTACTTTTTATGCGCATTGAGTCATTATTTCCAATCGTAAGATCGACTTGAGCATATTTAGAAATTGTTGCGAGTGAATTGACGCTTGCTTATTGGGCGTTGAGCATTAGAGGCTCAAAGTGAATGATAAAGGATTGTATATACATCATTTTATAATATGTGTTTCGAACGATCAATTAACGTCTAGTTCGGTTGACCTTTTTATTTCTAGCACGACACATATGCCGAACGAATCAAACTACTCTCGACTATTGTCCCTTCTCCTAATGAAGACGTAACTAACTCGGAGAATGATCCAAACAACAATACACGCAATAATAAACATACTAGGCAACGGAGTGCTAGCTGTGCAGAACCAGTGACTAGTCCACAGACAGTTATTAATTCTAAAACAGTGGACAAGCGTAAAAGCAATTCCTCTGATCACAAAAAGCGGATCGATGTTCTGGACAAGGCAATCCAGAAGAGGGGTTACACAAAGTCCTCGCCAGCAGATACAAAAGTACTCCACTATACTAATTCAACTGCATCAAGCCAAATGGACGATCCAAGTCACGTTAATGTCACTAACGTTAATGGCATTACATTTAATGCGAACGTACCAGATACGACTAGTGATTCAGAATCCGCACAGAAAGCAGGACCAAGGAGAAAAAAATCAACGTCTTCAGTATCAACAACAAGATCATGGAACTCTAGAAAATCTTTCATGTCGGATAAGACAACTCCTCCTCAATCAGATTACGAATCGGCTGCAGAAAGACCAAAATCTCCTGCAGAATCTACAGAAGGAAACGAATCGTCAATCAGTCTATCTGACTTTGGATCGGGATCGGAAGATCAGAACGATGTTTATGGGCCTCTTATCAGAGATGAAGAGGCGACGCAAGGCATAAAGCATGTAAAAAGCAAAAGTGATCCAACAAGAATCGATACAAATCCGAATGGCAATTCAATGACATACAAACAGCAATTAACTCAGTCCGAACAGAAGCGTTTTCAATCACCGCGTATTTTAATTCCACCTCCCCCTAAGGGAGATCCACCAAAACCCGCACAACTTAAGACGTTTCAACCTGAAATTATAAAGTATGTAAAACCCAAGGTTTTTAGTCCAACATTTCTACCTCCTGAACCACCATCAGTTCCACCTCCAGGGACGGAGGTATTAGAAAAAAAGAAATCAACCTCAGTCAAAGCTAGTCCCTCACCAAAGCCATTACCGATTTCATCAAAATCAGAACCTAATCTATTAGCAAGCCAGCATCAAGATTTGAATGATGATGTTGCTAATAAGCCGTTACCAACCCAAACACGTTCGAAAGCATCTACGCCCTCTACAAAACAACTTTTTGGTAAGGAGGCACCTACAAGTCGACGGCCAGGACCCCTTCCCTTGGTGCAAGAAAAACAATATAACTCCCGTATAGTACTTACTCGTGTAGCATCGAGCCAAGATACTACAACCCCATCAAGTCCTGGCCCGCCCAGACGATCAGCCTCGAACCCTGGTCAATCGCGAAAAGGTCATAATGCCACTCGATTTAATCCGCATTTGTCGACTCTGCCTGGATCGCCTACTTCACCGTGGGTCTCGGGTTTTAACATGCAGTCACCACCGCTTGGTAGTCCGATGAGTCCGCTGTATAGGTCAGATTCTGCAAGATTATATGATGCAAGTTATTCCTCATTGGTCAATACGAGCTCTACGCATTCTCTCGATTCGGGTGTTTATGTGCCGGGCCAGAATGCGCCACCAGATTTACCTCCGGATGATGTACATATGAGGCCGTTTTGGTTAATGCGGCTGTTGGGGCGTACGATGGCGAGTGGGGGATATCTAACCGAAAAGCTGTATGTTCCTAGTAGTGTTTGGGGTCAGGCAACTGTTAAGCTGTCTGCTATAGAAGCAAAAGTTTCTAGTTGTGACATTATATATAACTGTTTGTTGAGGCTGGAAAAGATTCCTGTTCACGATATGGATGGTCTTGTCAAGGTTAGTTTTATAAAAGAGGGGAAATTTGTGTTTGCCGCAGTTGGTGATAAGGTCAACTTTATGAAACGTCCATGTATGATACTTGAATTACGCTAAAGCTTGAACATCTTTTGTAGGAATTGGACTCTATCGATTCTACTATTGAATCTATCCAAAATACTCTGGCGCGTAAGCTCAGTTTTGTAGAGTCGACAAATGGAAAGAGTCGCCAGAGTACTAATTCTATTATGAATTGGGGAAACAAAATAAGTCAGCGGCTTGATCGAATGTCTGACAAACGTAGCGAGACTAATGCATATGTAGAAATTTTATTGAAAGTATTTACTAATGCTAAAGTTGTGGGTGAGTACAGGTTATATGTTGAGATATTTCGTCTTTGATTATTGTCATCGTTTTGAAAATGCTTGGGTTACTTATTTTACATATTAACTGTTTATAGAAACCTATATTACCCACTTCTCCTCATTCAAAGCACCCTATCATCACCATCACACTCACATTGTAACTCGTTTATATAAAATAGCCGACTTTTTTGGAAATGTTATATGTCGATTTGTAGTAAAAGATCTCGGGATACTCATAGATAAATACGTTAAAAGAGGAGGGCACTGGTTAACAGACTAAATTACTAATACAAAGTAATATATATGTGTGTGTGTTTTCTAATTAATCTTTTGACTATTTCCCCGGTTTATTTCTATTTACATAATAGAGATTACGATAGTTGTATGGTTTGTTAGAGTTGTTTTGAGAGTGTCTCATTTGTATTATTATATTTATTCTTTCTATATATTTCACACGCACACACCTATATATATCTCTCTCTTTCTCTATATATATATATTTTCTTATTGAGAACACAGCTGTATCATATTTCCTACTATAGGGACATGACATGTTAAATATGATCTCTGGAAAAAAAGCGAACGCGCCCATCTATCAGAATAAATTGTAGAAATATTTCATAATCCTACATTTTGACACGTCGATTGTCACTTGTTTGCATCAACAACTTTCAACACTGTGCTTGCCCCATAATGATCTATGAAATAGAAAGTGTTAATGTACAAGGGTTGGCTAAAGCGACGCAAAGACATCCTTCGGGTGCTCACCAGACAGTTGTGTGAACGGATAATCTTCCTTTACGAAAAATTCTTCGATTTTTGTCCTGTCGACATCATAGACAAAATGCGCTTCACCGGTTACATCCCTCTTGGGCTTTTCGTTAATTGATAGAATATAATCTAAACTCGCCATAGCACAGTAGTCATGTTTAGCAGCAAGCACTGTTTCTCTCGGTTGTAAATGTCCATTTTCGTCCACCGTAATGTCACCAAAGGTAACCGGATGATGATAATAACTTTCCTTCAACAAATCTCTTATATGGAGGGTCGAATCGACGAATATCATATGCTCGGTAGCATCAGGTAAACCTGGATCTATCAATTTTGCATCTATTCCCTCACCACGCAATATTTTCATCATCAGCTTGTACTCGTTACTATCCCCTGTCGCACTTGCAGGGTTTGCTGGATCATACGGAGGCCGACCGTTTACATTCAGGTCACCTACAACGAGAATAGCCTCGTTTGGCTTACGCATTGATTTAGAAACGTGTTTGTTAATAAATTTACGTAACGTTGCTAATTGTTGGTATCGAATTATAGCTGATGGTTCCGTCACGGGAGGTGAGCTCATGTATGATGCTTGAGTATGAGTAACAAAGAGATGTATAGTGTGCATCGGGGTCACTTCGATACGAGCGTACAGTGCCCCTTTATCGGAGAATCTATGATCGTGTTGCGATGACTATTTTAAATGCGTTATAATCATACGTTTTGTTATAGGATCCCAGAATGACCCTGGGTTAAAAAGAAAACAAGGAATATTTTCCCCTGTGACATATCGTACCTATCGCTGTGAACACCGACGGGATACACAATAAAGTCCCTGCTTCTAATGGGAAACCTGCAAAGTATAATTAAACCTCCGTCAATGGAACCACTCAGAAGCCGCTTTGCGGGAGAGGCCCAAGAGTAATTAAATCCCGCCTTGAACGCAGCTTCCAACAGTCGCGCGCGTCTGCTACTGCCAAAGGCAAACATTTCCTGTAAACATATTATGTCGTATTTGTGCAAGCAATGTTTTATAAAGTACGCAAGTCTCGCTTCCTTGTGGTCACTGGCATTATTCTTTACGAGAGGCGGACGCATGAACAAATTAAATGTCAGCAAACGAACTTCCATGACTGCGAACAGTAAAGAAGGAGGTACCCCAATGGTGAATGTGTTGTGCAAAGAAAGCTGTGTGAAACAAGTCTATGTACTTGGGTAATACAGTTATTGAAAGACTTTTTTAGACTACCGTTTCGAGTGTAACAGACTTTTATTGCATTTTCTTTATGTGCAGACAGAACAAAGAAATGGATGAAGATTGGTTAGTTGTTTATAATGTGGAGTGTAACAGTTCTTTTGGCGAACAGTTTGCCTTTGAGAATGAAATTTTTTTAATGACAACGTTTGTTATTATTATTATATCGCCGATTATATGCTAACGCTGATACTAACGCTAAGCCGTATTTCTAAATCTGGCGTTCGAAATAGACAATGCTACAAACATCATCTTCAAATGGTGATGAGAACGACACTTTTACAAACAAATAAACAGTTTCTTTATTACATATGTGTACAGAAATCGCATAATAATAACGCATTTTCAATTTTTAAGCTGCTCCGTTGTCGCTGTATTACCGTTACTAGTAGCGTTCGGTATCAATGAGCGAACAAGATAAAATAAAAGACTAACCAGCATACCACCAACATATCCAATTCCATCATTTTGGAAACCGACCAATAATCCTGCCGTTACGATAACAAGGGTAAAATTCTTCTTGTTCGTCTCGTCGTCGTCATTGTCATCACAAGAGGTCATGAAATTTCGTGCTGCACAGGCCAATTCCGCTCCAGAGACGAAGAGCATTACACCGAGAAGTGAATAGGGGAAGAATCCTAAAAGACTGGTTAAAGTCCTTCCAAACAAAATTCCCAGAATCAACTTGAACAATCCAAGAAATAAAACGCTGACTTCGGATCTCGCGCCGAAACGATATTGACCAGCTAGTCCACCTGATCCATGACAATATGGAATAGATCCGAAAAAACACCCAATAATGTTCATAAGACCGACAGAGACTGAGATTTTTTCAACAGTGTTCAATGAGGACCGTTCCGGGAACAAATCATTAGCCAACGCCGCCAACGCGATAACAGAGTTGAGAGCTGTCAATGGAAGTTGTCCAAGAGCTGCATTGAGAAATCCAGTTTTAAATTCTTGCAGAGTTGGAACAACAGTTGTGGGATAGTTAAATGAGACTGATGGTGGCGTCGTGTCAGATTTGAAGACTTTTACCAAGGCGAATGTTAGCCCCAAAATGAACAGTATTAATGCAGTCGGTATTCTTTTGGACGAATAGAAGACAAATACGAATATAAAGGCTAGAAGAGCCCATTCATAATTATCATTCCATTTCCAAAAAGTACCACCCCAACTACCGTTTTTTCGAACCATATCAGCAGCCTTTATGATCAGCGTTATGCCCGCTCCCAGTTGGATACCTCTGATTATTGGAATGGGTGTAAACTTCTCAACGATCTTGATAGTTCTAGTGATACCGAGAGCAAATATCATAAATCCAACGCCAAGACCTGCCGACATGACTTCACCAATTGTTAGATGTGCCGAAATTGCCACCGCTGCAACAGCTGTATAGTAGATATACTTGTCAATATAATTTTTCTAAAAAAAATACTAAATGATAAATATGCACATTACCTTTCATGGGTTGAACACACATGGGTATTCGAAACATCAAACCACTCGTGATATTCCACAATCCCCCGAATATAAGCGATGCTGTCAAAGACACTTGCCCGGTAATTGAAAGAGCTACCAAGATTGGGAGTAAGGTACCCAGGTCGCCTAGACTACCACTTAATTCCGATAGGGAGACATTCTCCTTTATATGCAAAGCTCTTTCTTTGGCAGTTGAACAAACATAATGCAAAGGATTCCGCCAAAGGGAAGGATCGCGGTTCGAATTTGGGGATCCTACAACTTCGATGATTTCATGAGAAGTCATGTTTTAACTCTCGTTAAAAAAAAATGCTCGCGGTCCTTTTATCTCATAGTTATCTTGACTTTTTTTCCCGATAACCGCCATCCGTGTGACGATACACTACTCTATCTTTCAGGTTGTAATAAGTTCTATCTGTAAGTAAAAAATGCGAGTGTCATCTCCATACACAGAAAGTTCTGGCAGCTCTGATTATCGCTGTATACGTATTTGCTATGGTACAACCTTAATTGATAGGAGGCAATAACCAATTTACAGCATGTCGTAAATGCCAATGCAATGTTATTTATGCGATTGTAATAGAAAGTTAACAGATTATCTTTCCAATCAAAGATGTACATTTTTACGTGTCACAGCAGATTGCAAGTACCATTCTAATTCTGTGTACATCTCAGTAATATCGATAACATTAACGAATTTCCTACTTCTACATTCTGAGCATCGCATATGCAAGACACGCAAAGCAAATCCTCTACTTGCTCCATACAATCCCAGAATAAAAGTAGTTTATTTACTTGCAATGAAGGAAGCAATAGCACGATCTACAGGATATCAATAAATGCCAATGTTACTTGTACGAAAATTTACAATCGTGATAGAAACTAGAAAAGTTACAGATTATCTTTCCAATCAGAGATTACTAATATAAGACATTCTGCTGTAATTGTTACAGTATGACTAAAAAGTTTAATAATTCCACCAGTAATAGTAATAGTACCTAATTACCGATCACCATTCTAAACCTCGTGTATGCAATCTAGGCAAAGCAAGCCTTGCTTCCTTCACACAATCCCAAAATAAAAAGTAGTTTATTTATTTGCAACAGACTTTTTAGAAAAGATCGTCACAAACATGATCATCTGCCGCACAAGGATCGCCGTCAAAGGATCGCCGCTGTCGCCAAAGATTGACGTTACTTAATTAAAATTAAAATTTAAAATATATGAATAACGTTGTTTCAGTTACATGTATAAATTATTTTAATTTGCCAATTAAATAGTAAAATATTTCCTGTCGAAATCGCTATTTCTATTTTGCTGTATCGCGGTATTTACATTATAAAACTGTGTAAAAGACATTGTGTAATATGGATTACACGGTTGCGTATCACGAAAAGGTCTTTTGTCTTAATATATCGAATACCGTATTCTTCCGAAATAAGCAACACCCAACACCTGTTTTACATAAGTTCCGAAAATAAGCAACACTTCAGAATAAATAATTTACCTTTATAAATGTATTCAATTAGTTATTTTATTTTATTATTGTTATTACAGTAATAAAAAATGATTAATCCGTCTCATCAATGATGTCAATGATAGTCAGTGGTATTATCGACAGCAATCACATAATTCAGTGGGAATTTTTTTCATTTTATTAAACTACCCAAAAACAAGCAATACTATAACAAAAAAGTGTTGCTTATTTTCGGAAGAATACGGTAATAATGATTCGATCGACATGTTACATGTCAGGCTTTTAAATATTTCACTTTCTGATTTAAATGTGGCTGTCTCTTTTCCCCAGAAATATTATTAGAAAGCTTGCGTTATGGGAATTGTATTTATTCTGATTGTACGATTCAATCAAACGCTTCTGTCAATTCTATCTAAGTTTGATTTAGTAGTGAATAGTAATAACGGCACTAAAATGCTCAGAAGTATTGACCTAAAGGAGTAACGTGAGCGTCTCATATTCGAAATAAAATATCACACTTTACTCTCATTATAAAAGTTGCAACAAGTACACAACGATACGCTCAAATCCACGCGTTTACGCTTATTGTGTTGTAGTTTAACGAAATAAATTGCTAGGGATAAATCAAATACTCATTCTTTGAATTATCCTTGCCAGAAACATCTTTTTTTTTTATCTCACAAAACCTGCAAACTCTGCTTTAATTCTTACATGTATACAAAATGTTTTGTGTGCTAAATTTTTATTTTTTCTTAGATTTTTACACCACTTTGGTCATTTTGCTGGTGCTAATCTGTCGCTGGGTTTGAACGATAGCTGGACAAATAGAATATTCTAACAATCGAAAGCGTTAACTCTATAGGCAATCAATGCCAAACTGTTTCCAGATGACTACTGACTTCTTTGCTTTTGATATTTTCTTTGTGTCTTTGTACTTTTGTCTACAAAATAATGTAAACAGTATGGACAACTTTTCACTGGTTTTATATAATCGTCAAATGCATCTGCTGTTAGAAACGGATCCAATAGCTAATGAACAAACAATAACCTTGCAGATAAACTGTTCTCTTCGATCTTTTGCTTAGATATTCACTAGTGTAATACATAGCTTTTTTGAGCATCAAGTTGGATGATACACAGTGCAAGTCGACATCAGATTGTCAATACAAAAAACGGCTTTTGTAGTATGGTACATGTATTAACACCGAGTTAATACATTTGTTAGAAGGTTGATATTTGTTCCAAAGTTATTCTAAATTTATCGTCATTTTGTTTAATGCTGAGGCTTGGTTGACTCTCAGCTTTCCGATACGTTCAGCGAATATTAGATACTCGGTATAAAAGTCATAGTCTCATTAATTGTTGGTGACCCCCTTATTATTATGGATATACACAATAAAGTTCGGTTTAACAAAGATAGCTTACATATGTTTAGCTTCCGATTCAACAAATATACTTTAAAAATTCTAATATAATTAGGCTACCTATTTTTTGCAATCAAGTTACTACTGCATGATGGTACACCTCCCGAGAGTAAAGGCACGAGTCGTAAACTTTGGAGGTAGTTTTCCAGTTAAAAACGAAGAATGATGTAAGAGCGAAAATTTCTACGAGGCGAAAGGCAGTAAAAACACTCTATAACAATAAGGCAATCGGACAAAATAAGTACCAGATAAAAAATAAAGTTTCTGCTTGTTTAAATATTGATTACGTTAGAAAAAAGTTGTAAGCACTCGAACGAAAATGGATTTAAAAAATTCGTCGAAATAACCATCATTATTAATAAATGGCAAATGATTGGACAAGGTGAAATTCGTCGTTACACGGAGCTTCGCAGATTACAATATGAACTATAAATTATGTTCTTGGTTAGTCCAAAGAAGAAGAAATAAAGTACAACACTAATCAAACCTCCGTTATATATTTGGGTCGTCAAAAATCTAAACCCTGAAAGTTTATTTAGGCATACAAAATAATTGATAACCCTCAATTCAATTCCTTCAAATAATGTTCAAAATATGACACAAGATTCAACAAAGGTGAGCTAATGCTTGTTACCTCTTGAGCGAGTTCTTAGTACTGGCATTCATCCTACACTCAATAACACAGCTCGACGACAAGCGCTTATATATCGGGAATCTGGATGCTGCAGTTGACGAGTAAGTATAGCACTGTATATACTTTCGCGGTTATTTGTTGGGCTCTATTTAAACTTGGTAGACATTCTTATCCCCGCTAGATACACAATAGTAAAATTGTTTGAGCCATATGGAAAGATCACACATCTCGACTACTTATTTCATAAAAGTGGTCCTCGTCGAGGTCAACCTCGAGGGTACTGTTTTTTAGAATACAGTCGCAAAGAGGTTGGTGTTTGTTTCTATGCAGGAAAGATTGTATTCTCCATTTCATAATCTTTGTCGTTCTAATATGCTCCTTTTGATTTATTATATATTCTTGGCTATGATTCGGCACCAGGAAGCTTTGAAAGCCATGACAGCTATGCATTCAAAGGTTATCAAAGGTCGCCCCTTGATTGTAACCTTTGCATATGCGGTTTGTATTAATTAATTAATATATCTTGTTCTTTAATCTGTTATAAAAAGACGTGCTTAACAATGAGAAAAATTACTCTGCTTTTAGACATCTCATAACAATGAAGACGGTCAACTTGGATCCTCAAATAAACGAACAACAATCGCCAACAACCGTCCAACTACCATATCACTACTAAAAGCAAACAAGATGCTTCATGCTAGGTACTCGATTCTACAACGATTACGTTTCTGTTGTTCAATGTTGCTTATAAATTTCATCTTTGTCACTCCGCAGCACTAACGCAAAGATCCAAGCACTTGAACGTAAGCTTGCTCAAATGCAACAACAGAAACCGAAAGAGCTGAGCGAATCCAAGAACTCGTCAAAACTTTCGGAAAAAGAAGAAAAAATTCATCATTTTTCCAATAATCGGCCGGCTTCGATGAAAATGTCAGCGGTAGATGACCATGCTTCGCAGTCGTCAACCCGAGCGTCGAGGAGCCGTTCTGACGCGGAGGTAAAAGATAGCGGACAGAGATATCGGCCATACTCTGTTCCAAGAAAGAAACATGAATAAAGGTTAGGTAAGGTGAACTCAATTTAATCGAACCAAGTTATACTAGCAGAACAAGCATTTGGAGTAGCTCTTTGATGTTCCTTTATGGGGAAGATATTTATCACTAGATATCGAAACGATACGTTTGATAATGCAGTAAGTGAAATCTATAACTTTCCTAATAACTGAAGGACTCATTGTTGGTATCTTTTTGCTAGGCCTGCATTGTAAAAAAAGTTTAACTAAAAAGAATCGTAAAAAGGAATTCCTTGCTTTCTGTTAGAATTGAATCAATCAAGTGCGTCAGTAATGCAATATCAGGTCATATACAATCGTTGACTTTAATTACAATAATACCAGGACGCGCTTGTTTTTAAAATGTTGTTTTATTTCGAACAAGACTTTTCCCTTTGTCAATAGTTGTGATTTAGCTCATTAGGTTAGCCTTGTTTCTGCTGACTGGAGATCGTCCAGTCATAATTGAAATACAGCGTTAGATGCATGGATGTAAAAACTTTATAATATTTATTAGACCGGCAGACTATATTACCACACCATTAATAAGGATTTATAAAGGTCCTGAGAGATACACTTTTAAACAGATGTTTCTCTGTTCATTGACGTGAATAATAGAAGATTTTTCATGAAATGATCTTAACCAGAGGGCGAGTTAATCCTACCGAATCTGATAATAATTGACAAATTCATGTATTGTTAAGTTAGATACGCTTAGCATATTCCAAACAAACAGTCTGTCCATCGTTATGCAGCTTGTTGCAAAACCTGAAATTTAGTAATGGCTATACATCTATTATACATTAGGATCACGCATTTGACTTTGAATACGCAACTCAATAGTCAAAGTTATTAATGTCTTCGCTCGTCTTTTGCAATGCTCATTCTCTAATCTCATTTTTACCATATTAACTTTTGCGAACCATGCTTGGCCATGTCTAAATTTAGCAAAGTGTGAGCTTATTAGTATATATGAATACTTCTCTAGGCAGCAAAAAGTTTCCGCTTTAACCTTTCATCCAATGTTTACAGTCACTAAGTTCACTTACCCAATACCTTCCATCCATTCGTAATGGGATCTCCAATCCGACTTTCCTCTTTCGTCAGAACACACGCATACGTTACTTGGTCAATCTGGTCTTCCCTCCCTTCTACTATTTCGTTTGTTGATATGCTACGAAACACTATCACTTCCTGCGCCGAGAATGTTATCACTAAGACTGGTATATCATTTTCTAGTATCTTGGCTGTGAACAACTATTTTTTGAGAGTGTGTTAATTAAAAAAAGAATCCGTGCTGCGGAAAATCGTATGTGTGCACTCATTACCTCTACATCTCGGATATCGAGTACTCTGCAATCGCTCAAAAGGCCATCTTTTGTTTGAGCTGCGATGCCATGTGTGAGAACGTTATAAGCCTATATCCAATATACGAGAGCAATTAGATAAACCAGATTGCAACAAAAAAAAATATAATCAATTGTCGCTCACCGCCTCTGAACACCATTGTTTCAGCGTTTCCGTATCCCCTTTCAAGTAGGCCTCAATTAATTCCGGTACAATGTACTGTCGCGCTTCTCTCATAAAATATTCTAAATTGAAGCTAGGATCTATTGCTTTTAACTGTGATAAGGCTTGCGCTGTTTCTGTCTCGGCAAAGAAAGATCCTTTAATGAAATGGTTTAGAACTTTTTAGTCAATAGTTAAAGATCAGACGATTGACCAGCAGAAGCGAATAAGATTGAATAAATCACCAAATTTATCGTTAATACTATCGGTCACGCGTCGAGAATAAGATATGAGAATGTTATCACTATTTTCATAGTCACTTTTCAGTCTAAACAAGACTTTCTCGATAAAAATAAAGAAAGAAAAATGAGTAATCTTCTTCCTTCTTGAAGTCACGGGAAGTCACGAAATAGCCTATATCAAACCTTGTATTACAGGGTTATTCTCTTTAAATCGATTCCAGCTCTCTTTCCATTTTGAATCTTTATGAAGCACGACGGCTTGTCCGGCACTTACAAAGACAAAATGAATTCACGATAAGTATATGATGACCTTAATAAAAATGTTGAATGTCAATAACGCATCTATAATATACTTAACACTTTGTAAGTCTGCTACTTACTTGGGATCTTCCGCAACCCGATGCTCGCTTGTATTAATTTCACGTGCAGCTTCCTCACGCATACTTCGTCGTGTCTCTTTATCAATAAATCCAGAGTATCGTGCTGAATTGTCTTTAACTGTCTCTTTTATCGAATCGCGGACGGTCGAATACACCTTGGTTTGTCGTAGCGGTTCGGTGGTTGAAGAGACTTGTGACGAGACCTTCTCGGTAAACAAAGATATCTGTTGGGGTAGAATTATTTTGATTAGATTATGACAACATGTATAAAAAAGCTAATCAATTTGTATGACCTTCTCACGGCTCTCTTTGATAAATTCGTTTCCGCCAACTTCGTGTATGGCCTCGGATACCGATAATCCTATTTTTCCAGCAGATTTCTTGATGTCCTCAACTGAAGCCTTGATTTTCTCCGTCCCGATACTCGCGGTTGCATCAGCACCTTCCTGATTCAATAAATTGATCGATAACTTTGGTTGAGGTACAGTATGGGGTATATTGACTCAACCACGACCAAATCGTTCACCTTTGCTTTATTATACAGCTCCTTTGCTTTCTTCATAGCTTCTAACTCGGCAAGCTTATCCGTTTCCTCTTGCAGTAATTTGACATTCTGCTGAAATTCCTTATTTTCCCCAACTTGTGTTTTTATTGAATCGATAAACTTGGCAAGCGGACTGACATGTCGTCGGGGTAGCGTGTATAATCGAGGAACCAGTCTCGTGCTTGGCCGTGAAGACGCCAAAAAACCATTATTTGTTATAGAGCGGGTTAACAACCTCCAGGTAGTCATTGTACTCTTTGACAGACAAACTAGCGAAATGTGAAAAATTTATAGTTTATGATCAATGTTACACCATGTACATATAGATCAAAATGACCATTATAAATTACGTAAAGAGCGAATTCATTACATACGTAGTATATCGATAAATTCGTTAACTAACGTTTAATGTTTTACGTCAAGAGATCAAAGTCGTATATCCATCAATTCTTGGTCCGATTCAATACAGTATTACGCTTCATCTTTTGTACTGTACGAGAATTCGACTTCTATTACAGCTGTGAGATAAGGTTATGCGAATTATTGTAATAGGCAATAAACAAAGTCTTCATCGATCGTACTGTTTTTCTATCCGATCGAACGTCCATTAGTTAAAGTTTGTGTATTATTGATACTTTATTCTTATACGTTAATAATGAATGTAAATACTCTTTTAGCATATTAAATTAACGCTTCTATAAAGAACTCAAATACTATAAATTCATTCGCGTTCACAGTGGAAAGCTGGCAGATTCTTATCCATGCCTGACTTGAATGCCACGGACTAGTTCTGAGTTGTTGCCATTATAATAGTTTTCCAAATAGGACATAGAAAAGAGTTCTGCTAACACTTATTGAAAAAAATCTCGCAAGTTTGTATTATATGTCGGTGGCGCGATTAAGAAAAAGATGCAGAACTGGAAACAATACATCTCGAAACGAGTAATCCGAATTAAAGCCATGCGACAGCCTGATCACAAATGATTTTCTAAATTTCTATTTGACACTGCTAGAATTTCAATATTTTTGGGAAAAGCAGAGATTATCGATATACCCTCGTGCGTAGTTTTGCTGGTATAATAATATCCCGTTTAGAAGTAGTAATAAACACATTGCGATTCTCCTCGCTTCGCCAAGAAATTATAAACGCGATGGCGGGATCAGCTTAAGTGACATGAACCAACACCATAAGACGGTAAGAAGTTATTAATATGATGAACATTTACATTATCATCTTTACCCTTTAACAAGGATGGAATCCTTTCTGGTATAATCTTTTGGATCCGGAAGTTTAACATTTTGTTTATATAAATCGGAATTAATTAATAAAAGTTAAAGGCATTCTGACTCGATATTTACCAGGTTGGGCATCAAGGTGTAATTATTATAGAAATACGTTTATAAATTATACACCAATTGTTGGGAACTAATATAATACATTATTGCGACTGTAATTTATTTTTTCCAGCTAATGCTACAAATGCAAATTGTCAGCTGTTATTTCTTGACTTCCCTGCTTTGACAATGTATTTACGCTCGCGTCACTAAAAAATTTTCGTTTTTCTCATGGTCAGGAATGCTTGTTCGCTTTTGCGGATTGCCTTGCCCAACGGTTAGATACAGATTTTTATTTAAGTCTTCGATCGTGGTTATTATGAAAAATATAATAATAAGACTGCTAGATGCAAGGGAGCAAAAAATATAATAATGATTATAATCTGCACAATTAGAAATGTGATTAGCTACAACAATGGCAACATACACAGTAACAAGACGCGGTTACCTATTAAGTTAATGTTTTTTTGATTCAATTATAGGGTGGCAATATCATTTGGCTTGGCGTATCCTAAAAATAGAGTCTCGCATAGATAACACCTGTTTCGTTATCACGAATAAAAATAGTTTCGGAAAGTGATACATCGCGAATCCGGTTTATTGTTCTCCAAGTTTGGAGATCATTTAGAAGAAGTAGTGCGTTACTGCTACTTTATTTTAACTAGTTGCTGGATCTTTTCATCGTAAGCGGGTCCATTAGATCAACGCATCAAGAACTGAAAACGAATTTTGATGCCATTATTGATAAACTTTCTTATTCATACCAAATTGAGAACCATTGTACTTTATTCTCAAACGACTAACAATATTTCTATCTCTCCTAGGGAATGATTTTATTCAAAAGTTCATGTTTGTAGTGGAATTACAAAGTGTCCGTTATACCAAATACTTCTGAATGCAACTAAATACACAACTAAATACAAGCAGCTATTGGTAACTGCAAATGTGTCAGCTGACACCGAATTTCCCCCCTAATCAAATTAGTTCTCTTTCTTTGCTCTCTCTCTATTCACAGAAATTCCAGGGTCAAACTATTAAGTGTCGAATACCACCATCAGAGCAGACGTTTTTGCGACGTCCTTTTCCCTTGTCCCTAGACCTTCATTCATAGTCATCCAACTTTTTTTATCTCAATTCACATCAATGATGCCGATTATGATACTGCAAAGATAGCAAAACAGAGACCAATAATGGAAATGTATATAAAAAGGGAAAGAAAGAGAACACTGTTAACATTGCACAAGTCCAACATGTTAGATTCCTATATACTCTCTCTTTCCCTGGTATCCTTCTGGTCCTTCAGCCTAGCATATTGCTGGCAAATGTGAACTAAACTGGGCTTAAATTCTGAAATTTGAATATAAATGACAAATATTGGGAAGACATGATTTTACAGGTTCGCAGAGCTCAAAATTATTGTTTTCATTCTCTTTCACATTTATCCACACACCCTCTATTGCCACATCATTATTATTGCTAGCTATTTCACACCAGCCAAGCTCCTTCCGTGTCATTCCCAAATCCATTTACAAGTTCCATTTACACTACCGAAATCCAATCAATTCACCTGACTCCGTGTTCATAATCTACCCTGAATACACTCTCCCAGCGCTTACCTTGCGACCACGTATGTTACGGCGGTCATCATGAGATTGCCAGTCGAGTGGACGAGCGTCCTGTGGCGGTTGTGTCGATGGTGGCTATGGAATGCGAGGGATGAATGACAAGTGCAAAATTAATGGGAGTCTCTATTGATCTCTAATGTTGGATAGTCACCCAAACACTAAACGTTGACCCCCAATATAGTTGAATCTTTCATCTGCTAACCTGTAGATGATGCCCAGGAGGCGGTGGTAGGGGAGTCGTGGCACCATAATGCATTCCTACTGAATGCGACCCACCGTGTGGAGGCGGGATGTTGTATTCGCCATGCGGTATTTGGTGAGGATGATGAAACATCATCGATCGTCCATCGTGCCATTCTCCTTGTTGTGGTGGCGGAGGGGGTAGGGGTGGTTGTTGTAGTGGAGGTTGCAGCGGAGGCTGTAGAGGCGGTTGAAGAGGTGGTTGTTGTAGAGGCGGCTGTTGTAACGGTGGCTGTAAGGGTGGTTGTTGTAGAGGCGGCTGTTGTAGATGTGGTTGTTGTAATGGGGGTTGTTGTAGCGGAGTTTGTTGTAACAGAGGTTGTTGTTGAGGATTGATCGAGAGAGATGGGATTTGTTCCATGGGATATATTGGGGGGATGTTCATGTTGAATAGTGGGTTTTGTTGAAAGTTGGAAATTTGGGATTGCATTTGTCGTAAGAGATCTAATTGCATTGGTTTGAATTTTAGTCGAGTAAGTGCAGCAGGTAAATTACTGTCCACCTGCGTGTCATTCTTAGTAGAGCACGACGAAATTAGTGTTAGTAACCGTCTTAGGCATCTGACATATTTAATAAATCAAGCGAGTTACCTCTACCATGAGTGTCTGGTCTTCCAATGGAATTTCCTTGATATTAGCCTCATCTTCCATCAATATCTCACTAGGTTCAGCAGGACTTTCTGGTATTTGAGACGGATTTATGTAGGTTTCTTCCAGAATGTGTCTAATTCTCTCTTCAAATAGTTTAGCCTCTTCGCTTTCACATACGGGTAATTCGATATCATCGAAATGTATTTCTACAAAAGAGTGTATTCATAAGAGATTACAATTGATTGTTTTGCTTATATTACAGACAATGGAAATAATAAATAAGTAAAAATGTATTGTAGATTGATATATTTGTTTAATTTAGCTTATGTCTAAGAACTCATCTGAACAACATTTCTCGAACACTGCAATCTTAAATATTCTCAAGATTAATATAAAGCGGATCAAATACCCCTCTATAACATTGATAATAAGGACTAATCGTTATAAAAAAATATAACACAACTAATCAATACCACACATCTCTTCCACCAATAGCCGATTCGAGCCTGCCCGCCTATGCATCTTACGATTGACGCTCATCCTATGCCATCTACATTTTGCTCGACGAATGGTAGAGGACAGTTATAGGAAAATATCAATCAGATTGGATGCATATGGGCAACCGGCAAGCAGCAACGTGGAAGAACGTTCGCATGATAATCGACAATTGACAGTCAATTGTCGACTCATTCAGTTCCAAACCACTCGCTGGAAACCCGCGGTTTGATTCACCGTAAAATAATCAACCCGCATATCAATATACAAGTAATGCTTGTATTGTTAAGAAAGTGGTGGTTATGAGTGTAGTAGACCTCTCGTGATAATATGTACCTTTTGGTGGGTACCATTCGATGCTAGGTGATATACGAGCTCGTTTGAAAGCGGTAAGTCCCTCGTTCTTTTCCAGATCCCTTGCATTTCCGAATTGATGAGGTATCTCCGTTGCCGTTGACTATTGGAAATAAAGAGACAACATGTTAGATAAACCGATTCAGAAACAATCTTATAGGTGTGGAATAGTTCAATACGCTGTAGTCAACTCCAACATGGATTTTGAAACGCACTTCATCCCAAAAGCCAAAACCTCACCTTACTCGCATCATCCATCTCGTCAACTTCAAAAATTCTGATACTTCTCAGTTCATTGTCCGGTGCAAACGTGACTCTCTTCCTCTTCTTTGGTTTATCTACATCCATCTTGTCAATATTACTAGTTGACATTTCAGAAGAGGACACTCCTACGGTACTAGATATAAAAGATGATGAAGCAGTAGATGACTCTTGTATCTTACTGCTGGCAAATGCACTCTCAAAAAATGTCCTAGCCGCCGATGAACTTGATTTATCTAACTGCTCCTGTTGATCAGTTAGTTTATTCGACGTCTCCTTATCGTTTCGACCTGTAGCGGGCGTCCAAGAGGCAATAAATGAAGACGATGTCGAAGGTATTGATGACTGAGTCGTAGCTTTGCCTGCTCGCGATGGAGCGAGTAATTCATCAAAAAATCCTTTGTTCGTTGTTGCGACAGCTTTAGTTCCATCTCGCGATCCCGTAGAAGATTGGGTCGGTCTTGTTTTGGATATTATTTTTATGCTTGGCGGTGATGATTGTCCCGTCACGACTGGTTTCCGTAACGACTGAAGGAATAATACAAGAGATGAGTGGGAAATTGAATTATATCAATGGGTACGAATGACTTGTATATACCTCTGGTGCAGGCCTTTTGGTAGATTGTGCTCTTTGGCGCAATGCTGGAATAGAGAATGAGGAATATGAAACTCATTTTGATTACTGATGTTTATAGCAAGTCGATATTTACCTTCCAGATTATCCGGACTTGATTCACTCGTTAACGAGCTTCTAAATAATGGCAGGGTGACAATCAATATATCAATCGACTTGTTAAAAATTTGCCTGATTCATTATGTTAATACTTACTGCGCTTTCTTCTGTGCATCTTCTGCTCGGCATAATCATGCAAAAATGAACAATAACGAGGATATAGTACAAAAGTTAGTTCAACACATGCAGTATAACATTATTTATATTTGTCTACCGCACCTACTTACCTTCATCTCGAATCTTTTTCTTCCACTTTTCTAATATTTGCTCAACCATATCTCTTACTTCTGTTAATATATAGACATTGTCAGAATAACTTTAAAAACGACATATTGCATTACAATAATATGCAAAATCACCTTTTTGATCACTAGCTTTTAGTGCTTTATTGTTTACAGCCTTCCCTAATTGAGTTGCTTTCAGGCTATCGGTGTCCATTGGTAAATGATTTAATACCTTGTAAATAGGAAAATGATTGAATTAATATACAAAAACCACTGACAACGATAATAATGACAAATATCGACGTTGTGAGAATGCATGATATTTTATCAGCACATGAAGAATATCCAACGTAACATAATGTTCGCTTACGATAAACAGACAGACTTCTTTTATGATAAGCATGAAATTTAACATACTTCCAATAGTTTAAGCAAAAGAGGGCTACCCTCTTTTGTTGCTTCCACGAGCCATGCGCGTAGGACGTGACCTCCCTTATTATCGATAAAGCTGTACACAGTAGGCATTAAAAAAGTTAAGCAGACGAAGCTTGTAACACAGTAGACATGCTTGGAATCCGTTGCGCGATTAAGCGTCAATACGAATGTAAATGGGTCTTCCAATACATCCACCCTTCATTCCAACACAAGAGATCTTGCAAGCAAACAGATTCGCTAACCTTTTCAAAATCTCCTCGATAGTTGTATTGTGCACGGCAGTAAGTATGGCTGCCCGAGTTGATACGTTCTTCTCATCTTTCATGTATCGCACAAACTCTCTTACCACGTCGATCGATCTCAAAGCCATCGATGGGTTTAAGAATGCTGCTAGATTCTGCGCAGGCTAATGGAAGTGGTGGGGAAAAAAAGTAATGAGGGCAAGATCGAAAATCAAAGTAAAATCGAGCGTAGCAAGTGAGGATATTGGTGCTTACGTGTTCAGACTGCATGTCTGTCATGATCGTATCTGATAACTGAGGATCTTCTTCTAAGTCTGCTTTTGTTTATTTAGAAAGCAAGAAGCAACGATTGAATAAACAGGAATAAAGCATCAGAGTCGTTTATTAAGTGATAAATCGACACAGTATTGAGAGAAGAATAACGGTGTTTGTTGTCACGACGCCCCCATTACATGACGCGTGTATGAATATGCTTCTTCAGTTTACATTGCACACTTATCCTTTTTCTCTCTTGCCATGTTTTTTCATGTCTTATCTATATCTCTCATTTCTTATTTATAATCTTAAAGATGTCGCGTCTCACTCTTTCATTCATATTCTCTCACTTTCATGCTCTCATTCTCTCGTTATCTCTTGTATAAATATATCCAACACCGTTTGCATTCTCTGGTCTATATCTTTCAGATCCAATCTCCTCCCTCATCCTCCAAACTAATTAAAAAAAAATCCTCACCGACTGGGACGACTGGGACCTCTGGGACAGTTAATACTTCATGATTAAGACGTTCAACGTTGAACGATGATTGCTCTTGTGATGTGGCTACGATAATTGATAGCATAGTAACACAGAGACGCGCTCGGTACTTTATACAACAATACGACATACTCGTGATCAAGGAATATTATCTGTTAAACTTACCATAAAAGTTGGATTGTTGCTGTATCGATACGTTATTGTTACTCTTGAGACTGTTGCTGTTCTCGAGTGCTTCTTTTTTCCGTCGTCGCTGAAACCAGTTAGTTACCTAAACGTATCAGGATAGAATGCGTGGTATAGTACAAAGACCGTGATGAACAATGATGCAAAAAATATGCAAACTAACAGTTCGTATATTATTAGATAAATATTCGCACATTGATAAAGGTACATAGCAGATGTTCCTTTGATATATAATATCTACGAAAGATTTAATTATTCTAATTGACCTAATACACTCACTTGAGTCTCTGTCACATCTAGAGCTTGCGCAATCTGTGCTTTCATGTCTTTGTCCGGAAAGCGCTGCTGGGTGTACATTGCCTCAAGATATTGAGTATTTTGTGGCGTAAAACGTACTCTTGTTCGTCTCTGTGTGTTTTCTTCCATTTTGTTAAATGCCCCGTGTCGCTGATAAATGCTAAGATCAATTTGCATTGTCTGTAGTGAAAGGAAGACAGTCTTATCTACAGGTTCTAAAACAAGTGTATATACTGCGGGCTATAATTCCATCGACGAAATGTGGAAATCGAATAGTCCTTGGTAAGAAGACACCTGGTATACTGTATTAGTTTGTTGAGGAGATAGTGTTCAGTATTGGAGAAAATGATTCAAGGAAAGTATTTATCGCTGACGTTAGAAAGCACGTGAATCATATTCGTGTAATATTGCTGTGCAACAAATGGAAGAAATTCCTCATAGTAATAACAGACACCGAGTATGATTAATATAATTCTTCAATTGCTCTTCAGTTTCTAACACTTGCAAAACCCACGCACAGAACAACCGGTTCCTAAGGGCTCACATGACTCTGTGAGTTATTTATCAAACTACGAAATGATAATCGTATATACTAATATTGAATTCGTGAAAGAGCTAATTGATCCCTGAAGAAGCAAAAAGGTTGAATAATTAAAAGTCGTATGATCAGGTAAACGTCGTGGCCCCACGAGGATGTAGACGCAGAAAGTTAGACGCGTCACGATCGATACGACCAAGTAAGTTACAATAAAAACGCGGCTATTTTTCTTTTTATATTACCTTTCTTAGAATGGTTGAAATAAAAGAAAAGGTCTCATTTCCCTGGATAGGATGTAATATTTTCAGTCTGCTAATAAACAAAGAGCGAATTTTTTAACGCCTTAACACCCCCATTATTGTCCACGCCATCGTTGACTGCATTCAAATGTATCCTAGTATTTACATGAAATTTTATCTTTAAAGATTATAATCAAACCGAAGATGCCAAGAAAAATCTAATCACACAGTACTTGTCACATCAATCTAACAAATTTCCTCTGATGTTTGAGAAGGTTACTATTTGTAATACAATAATGTTGCAGATTTATATGTACCAGTAATACTTTACGTATATTTGATTGCTCGATAGAAAATACTCAAACCGCCAATGAACATTCTCGTGATGATTTAAACCAATGGAATTATTTATTTCAGACTATTAAACGAAAAATGCGTATTGATTTTTGATAGAAAATATTACCCGAATGGGAACTGAAATTTATTCCTACGGGTTGGGATTCATTATTATGATATTAGAATATCATTATTATTATTATACTGTATATATTACAACCAGCGCAACGGTTATATTAAATGTATTTATCGTGAAAAAAAAAACTGCGTAAAGATTTTCCGAAAAAGTTGAAGTGGATGGTAAATCAACACCGTGGAAATTCAGACATTCTCTACGTAAATTACAGCAAGCTATCGATTCTTTAATAATGCGTTATATGTAAATAGTTATAAAGTCCAATAAATTAATAAAGACATAGTATAACTAAAAGAATCATCATTTTCCTGTCGACCTAATTCTCTTCCAAACAAACTTTGATTGTTAATACTTGAGACTCGTCCCGTCTTGGGCTATTTTTGACATGACGGGCTCTTTTGCGAACATTCAGATTTTATGGGATCGATGACACTGATTTGAAGTACAACAACATTGTTGGACTCTAATAGACGCGGGGTTGTAATGAATATTTCAAATGAACACATTGATTCGTTTAAATAGATTACATTCCATCATTTAGAATGCAAATCAGTTTTATTGTCTAAATGTTGATTAAGATTTAACCAGTTATAAAAAGGTTCGACTACTTATCGAAAACCACTTTTAAGAAGACGATATTGTTCATTCCGTATGACTACAATCCCATTTATTCAGCAACAAACTAGAAAAAAGGGGGAAAAAATTTTAGTACCCCATAACACAAAAATACAAAACTAAATTCCAAACCATCAAAAATTAATACTCACCAACGCCGCATATCCCATACCACTTCCTACACACATGGAAGTAACACCAAATTTTTTCCCAGTCCTCCTCAATTCATACAAAAGCGTGGAAATCTGCCTGGCGCCTGTGCATCCAAGCGGATGTCCTATGGCAATGGCTCCACCCTTAGGGTTAACCTTACTTTTGTCTATTCCCAACTTTTCGACACAATACACCGCCTGAGACGCAAAAGCCTCGTTTATCTCATAAATATCGATATCATCGATCTTCAACCCGGTCTGTTCGAGTAATTTAGGAATAGCATATGCGGGTCCAATACCCATAACCCGTGGAGGAACACCAACACACACTCCGCGTACGAATTTACCCAATACGGGTAACTTCAGCTTTTCGGCTGTCTTCCTCTTCATCAACAATACAGCTGCAGCTCCATCACTCACTTGCGAACTACTCCCTGCAGTTGTCGTGCCGTCGGCTGCAAAGGCGGGCTTCAATTTTGCCAAACCCTCCAACGAAGTATCTTTTCTAATCCCATCATCCTTATCGACTACAATAGTCTTCTCCTCCTGTGTTTTAGGATCAGTCCATTTGGTTTCCACTGGTACAATTTCGTCATTGAAATAACCAGCTGCTTGAGCAGCTGCCGCACGTTGATGAGAGACAAGAGAGAATGCGTCTTGCTGAGCACGAGTGATGCCATATTCGCGTGCCACATTCTCTGAAGTTTGACCCATTGGAAGAAGGCAATCAGCTGATTCAGGATTAGAGAATACACGTTCTGACGTTTCGCTTGGCATTGCGCCCGCTCCGTAACCGAAAGTCATGCTTTCGACTCCAGCACCTGATAATTATAACACAAAGAATTATTTTTATGAATGGATTGACATAGCGATTTGAATGATACTTATTAGAATCACTATTCAAATTACAGCAACAATTCGCTCCTCCCTTTTTCACTCACCGATTCCGATCTCAATCTGGTCCAGAGCAATTTCATGAGCAATCTGTACGACAGCTTGCAATCCACTTGAGCACTGTCTGTTGACAGTGTTTAATGCCGCGGTGTGTGGTATTCCCGCATACAAGGCAGCAGCCCTAGCTACTGTTGCACCACCACCAGCGGGCAATACATTTCCTACGGCAATATCCTCAATCAATTTTGGATCGATGTGGACCCTGTCTATTACCCCCTTGAAGGCAGCTGCAAGAAGGTCTTCGGGTAGAGTATCCTTGAACCCACCCTTCTTGGATCTTGTCATGGGAGTGCGAACGGCTGCAACAATGACGACATCGTCGGGGGATTTATGTGTCAGGGCAGTTTTAGGATCTTTGGAAAAGTGAGAAACAATCTGAGCTACTCTGGACGATGCCATTTTTTAGTTCGTTATTATGGGAATAAAATTTAGGGGGTGATATGAAGTGGCAATTCGTATGGAGAAGGTGATGTGGGAGATTTATTTATATTGTTTCTGGAATTGATTGGCAACCACTAGAATTTGCATTTAATCACGTGATTATAATGCCGGTTACGGATAATTACAATTTCCGTTATAGTATTAGGTCAGATTATGATAATAATAATTCGGATCTTTGCGGAGAATAACGGGTCAATACACTCACTACTACCAAAAAAGTATTGACCAAAATTCGCCGATCACCGTAATAATTCAGCCGCGCCGCGTTAAAATTTATATCAATGATACAGAAAAGCCAGCTCTATTCGCTGGTTTATTTAACACCTGGTTGGCATTCAAAACAACTCGCTATCTACAAGTTTTACGAGTATATCTGGGTCAATCTTAAACCATTCTTCTTTTAGAGTTCTTGCTTAGTTTTTGGCATACTTTGTCTTTTACGAAGTTTTCTTTCTAATTCATTCCATAAATGACTTTGCGGCGGCCATGTAAGCGACAGTATATTATTGTCTTCTTTAAAATGCTTTACCGCGGCTATACGATGAACGGTAACATTATCATCTTGAAATATCCATATTTGCGAAGAATCTAGACTCGCTATGAATAGTTCTTGTTGATATACTCTCCCGGCAACTCTTCCCTCAAGCATGACTAAAAACCGATCCTTTCCCTTGTGAAACAATCCCAAGAGCGTTTGACTGTCAGGTATTAAACAATCAACTTAGTATTTCTCACTTGGTTTTCTCCACACCCACTTGTGCGAATCATTATGAAAGAACATATCTCGACTCGTCGCTAAATACTATGTTATTCCGTTCACTAGTAAAGCTTTTTGAAAATTTAGCAAACTATAGACGTCTTTTTCTATTCTGTTCTGAGACCAAAGGCTTTCTCTTTCCCGAACGTGCATAGTAACCTGAGTCATGCAATGTCGTGAAAATCAACCGCGGTTCCCTCTAACTGGTACGAAGGTCTCTCTCGGACAAAACCTTCGGCCTTCCACTGTTAGTAACTTTTACTTTCACACCGCACTTTCAAGCTCCCACTATTTCAGCACGTTCGACAATCGATAGCTCTCTATTTTTATCATTTTCTTGCCGACGAACATATTTAAACTTGCCGCTAGTTGTATCGTTCACAAATACCAATTGAAATGGGGTCCCGTTCATTTCACCGACAATCCAGCAATCATTAGGCATATTTTACCGACAGAAACTACCAAAAAGGATAATGTTGGGGAAATTTGTCGGTTGAACGGATTTCAGGTGATCAGTAACAGTGGGTTTGTTATGTGCTAAGCCTAAAAGTTATCCTAGTGAATTCGTCCTGTGCTTTTCTTCTGGCTTTGAGATGCCAAAATTGACTTCTGGATTCAAGCTAAAGTATTACTGATTTGTCATAAGCTATATTTATTTATTACGCAGTAATGGGGCAGACTGCAACAACATTTGGTTTCTTCTAATCACAAGCAAAACATTTGCATTATTATTATCCAAAGAGCTTTTATTCAATAAAAATAAAAAATGGGTTCATTAGATTGAATCCTGACAAGAGTCTACTATTACATGCAGACAAACATTCTAATTAATTTCCATTCACAAACATGGTTTACAAAGTTGCTTTGCTCTTCTTTGCTTGGTTGTTCGCCAACAAGATCAACTCACATGCAATTTATTAATAGGCCCTTATTCATGGTAGTTTATGGTACATCTTTTTTTTAATATATCATGATTTGCACAATACATCCATAAAATAATTAAGTGTCAACCACATGACATGCTAAAAAAAACACTTGTAAAACCAAGACTATAATATTTGTGAAGTAATATGACTTTCCTAGTAAATGTTAAATGCTTGTGTGATGGCACATTGAGCAAAGTAGAAGTCCGTGAGGAAGATTTTGAGGGATTTGGGTAGGAAACTTCAACTCATGATAAAGGATATGTTAATGATCCATTGACCTTGATTAATATTGTTGCAGTTCCCATGCCATCTTGAGTTCCTAATAATAACACAATTGTGTGCGCGACCAGGACCTAGCCAATATTTCAAAGCTTCTTCGACATGAACTAATGTTTCAGTATAGGCCACTTCCACAACAAATTTGGCCAAGGAAAATCCTAAATAAAAAGGGTGTGAAATTACTAGCTTTAAAAAGTTTAAAACAACAAAAATTACATTTCCATCACTCCCATTTGTGCAGTTACAGCTGGTTTTTCCGGACGAAACGATGCATCAGCTTTCCTTCCACGGTTTATTTCACGCGTTCCTTAATATTAAGAATAAAGATTAACATGGTGCCACAAAAAGAACAATATATAATAATATTAATATCAGCACCAAAACTTATAATCTCTGAGTTAGTTCCATCAGCATTATATTTCCAATATTGTAATTTATGCCTGCCAGCCAGCATAACCACATGAACCACGTTTCCAAAGTATGGGCATCCTTGAACTTTTCGTTCTTCATAAGTACTAAATTATGACAAAAAGTTGATATTTCTCGCTTTTTACGCTTTACGGGAAAGCGCAAATACGCAAGAATAATAGTCTAGACGAGTTATCGTAGTAGTAACGTTAATTGAGTCTGATTGGACGCCGTAAATAACGGCATTTATTTAGATCGTAATCATCATGTTATTAATAAACTTACGTCAGTAGATTATATCTTTCTACAGGTTTATACTATTGTGTCCACTCTAGCAGTAACTCATTCGTAATATTATACAATTACGACAGTGTAAAAGACTTAATATTTAGTGTCAAAAATTGGGGGGCCTGCAGTTAAGCAATGGAAGACTTGTAACCTCATAATGGTAATACATATTTGTATGAAATATTGCTTATTTGGTGACAGACGTCATATGTATTTTTGAGAAACGAAACCGAGATCTGTAAGGTAGCTAATCCATGCGTATATCACGAGTACATGCATATTAATATGTCTGACGTTTTGACCAGTCAATGTGATATGCTAGATTATGATAGACATGATAAATGTAGTTATTTCACGGTACCCTCGAGTGTAATCATTCTCTCATCAAACAAGCTTTTTTATGTACAATTTCTCTCATTATCTTGCTACCTGATGACATTAAAAGATAGTAACTATTCTTTGTAAAGCCATTAACCAGATTTGATTTGTGCAATTGGTTTCATCGTCTTCACTGTGAAAGTTTCTTTTTTGGGTGAGGGATATTAAAATTAGCGCGCTTAATTTACAAAATTTAATAAACAGTTTTTTTTTGAAAGGAATACATGTAATTTGCAATAATACATCAAAAGCAATTTTTTTATTCTTATAACGGCCTCGTAGGTTGTGCTTAGCAATTGTTGACAATGATACTGTTTCAAAGTTTTGACCATACCTTAACTTAAATTTTTACTTCTTGTTGACTCTCTAATGTTTTTATCGGTTTTCGTACCAAACAGCTTTACCATTTTGACGGTTTAAACTAGCCCGCTTACTAATTTTGATGATTGCCCATAGTACTGTTCAAGTGAGTACTATTAATTAAAACCAAAATCTATTTACGCGTGACTGTTGACGTGCAACAAGTTGAAAATTTTCGTTGCTTATTTTGTGGTCGCTCTGGTTTCGTATACCTCGTATAATTACAAGTTTGAAACATGAATACAGTCGAGGCGGAATAAAAAACATTGTCATGTTATTTAACTAAAACGTTTGGTGTTTTTAGGACCTGCTTCTAATTCAGAACAGGAATAATCAAACGCTTTGAATTTCCGTGCATACAATGTAAAACAAACCCCTAATAATGTGTAAAATTTCAGATCGATCGGATGCCTACAGAAAATTTTACAAAAATCTATTATTACTATCTAAATATATAAAAACATATTAATATGAAACCGTATGCCGCGTACTATTTTTAGAGACATGAACTTTAAAAATCCATATCACCAGATGTTTTTAATCGATTTGCTTGTGTTGTTTGCTAGATGTTACATTCTCTATTACTATGTTTCTTGGAATATCTGTCAAATTAGGAGGAAACTGTTACTATATTTGGGGGTCGTCTAAAGCGGGGGCAACACAAGAAATCAGTCCAATTAAATTTCAAAGATTGGCGAAGTTAACCAATCTAATTACAAGATCACGTGTAACATATAAAATTCAAAACAAGCCAAAAAGAAGAAAATTCAAAATTTTGCTATGATAACTAGCCTTTGACTTCTAAGTAAAAATGTCCAGCATAAAATTTTACTCATATATATTAAATGTCAATAACTTAATATTAATTAAAAAATTGTTATTAATTTGATGATTTCATGTATTTGCCCCCGCTTTAGCCATCCCCTATATTTGGCAATGAACGTGCATGATATCATCGTGTCACATAATTATTTGCGCAATTTTTAGTAGCCATTACGCAGTAATTCGTTCAACAATTATTTAAATGCATGCTGATAGTTTATAAAAAGAAAGATTACAGAATTCGGTTGGAAAGGGTCGAGATTCTCGATAAGTCGAATTTGGCTTAACTCGGACAAAATTTTCCGCCTCTTTTTTTTTTTAAAAAAAATTTTTTTTTGACATATAAAATCGCGATAAACCCGTAAATCTGACAGCCTTTCACGGGTTATTATTATAATAAATAGTCTGCATACAATTTTGATTTATGTGATATGGTAGTGTAATCGTTTTTTGACTTTATCATAATAAAAAGCCTAATAGTAACTGTAAAAACATAAAGCGACCCGTCATGTGGACTGATAACTTGACATGCGCATTACGACATCCCCGACGAATAGGAGTTGCATGCAAATTGCACATATATTTCGCATTAAAAGTCGATTTTAGATGTTTGTATTAAAAGTGTTATTCCGAGTTTGACTTACTTAATGAAGAAACTACCAGATTTATGGCCCACCCACTCACTTACGTTTGTGTCCAGAAAATATTCTCCTTGTTTGAATTTTACAGATAAGAAACCGCTTATCTTTTTCTTTTAAATATTTATTATTATGAGAAAAAAAAATTCGAACATGCCAGTCGCGAAATAGGAAGAGAAGCAATTGTAAAATAAAATAGCAAAAAAAATTATTATTTAAAAGTGATCATATATATTCCAGACTATATACCCGAGTTTGACATTTATTTTTGAATGTCATGTCTCACTATCATATTAATAAAATATCATTCGAAATGGATTCTTTTGGCAATCATCATTTCGCATAGTAATAGGATGTATGCCATCAAGTCATTTTATTGATTTGCAATTAGCGTAATGACGAAATGCAGTGCGTAATTCTGGCGAAAATCTGGGGAATGTTTTCTCCTGCAAAATTTACAAGTGATATAAAAACAGTTCAGTATCTTTTTTTTCAAATATTATTATCCAGAGAGAAAAGGAATGGGTATGTTGAACTTTGAACAAATAAATGAGCAACCGCTCAAGATACCTAGAGAAAAAGCAGTACTCCTTCACTTGATAACTTCTCTCTCGTTCAATTTTATTCACGCTTAGTGTAAATATATACATCTGGTATAGATTTTCAAATAATTGCTGTCAACAGTTAATACTACTAAAAATATTGATATATTTCGCTCAAAACGGTACCGCAATATCAATATTATTGATTGTTAGACATAAATTAAGCAAACAAAGTGTTATAGTTAAAAGCAACTATTATAAATACGCACGTAAAAAATATTGTATATACCATATTAAACGTTCTAACCCCTCAAATAGGCACCTTGTCTAAATATCACACATTCGATGTTTTGTGCCACCGAACAGAAATCACTGAGAAATACGTCATCTGAAAAAGAGTTAATCCAACTTGTGAAATTTTGAAACATGAAGTTATTAAATACCAAAAAAGATTGATATGCCAGAGACAAACTCAAAGTTGGCCAGTGACCCGACATCTTTATCGTTCAAAAAATTACTAGTTGCATATGTGGTGACCGATCAATACAGCAAACTCACCTTTACCCTTTACATCATCAGTATGTCATCCAATAACCTTAGGTGAGCTGTAACGCATCACGTTATGCAGAGGAGATTACGCGTGAGGACGCGGTAGTAAATGCAAATTTAATCAGTAAAAGGTGGTTTGACTTCTTTCCTGTTATCGTAAACATCCAAAAACAACAAATGTCATATTATACCAGTTCGTCAAATACTAGCTCTAACATTATTAGCTCAATACAAACACGGTCAAGTTCTGCGTAAGTAGATATGTGCAATCATCATTACTCTTTGTTTTTTCGCTAATCCAGAGATGGTCTTAGGAGTAGTGATGTGGTTTCAGAACAAACGTCAGACTGTTTCTTTTATCGAAACTTGTGGTGGGACAAGGGAGAATTTAGCGAAAAAGCAAAGTGGGAAGAAGCAACGTAAGTTTCTTTTCCTACTTGTTTGATGTTGACATTTGTTTTAGTTGGTGACTGATATAAATTGTTATTAAATATATAAGATTACCTTATGTGCTTGCTAAGGGGATCGATATCGAGGATTATGAAAGACGTGCAGAAATATTTAGCGTACACAGATGTTGGGAATGGTCGAATGGAGAAGTAATAATTTATGAACTTCCCTCTTTGCCACACGAAGTTTGCATCAGTGCAATTGTTGAAGAAATAATGGATGCTTGTAGAAATGTTAAACGGACACCTGCTCAGATTTATGGTACTGGTTCTACTAGTAAGTATTAATGTCATAACATATTCTTTGTTTGTAGCATTGTATTAATTTTCATTTCTTAAAGCAACACGTGACAGGAACCGTGGGAAAGAAGCTGATGCATCGTTTCGTCCAGAAAAACCAGCTGTAACAGCACCAAATGGGAGCGACGGAAATGTAATTTTCTAGTCTTTCTATTTGTTTTGAACTTTTTGAAATTTGTAATTTCATATATCTCTTTTATTTAGGATCTTCCTTGGCCAAATTTGGTCATAGAAGTAGCCTATTCTGAAACATTAGATCATGTTAGCAAAGCTTTAAAATATTGGCTAACTCCTGGTCGTGCCCATGATTGCATTGTCGTAAAAATCGATCTAGTTCCCCAAAACCAAGTACCGGTCCGTATGAGGGTAAGCTATATTAATACAGTGTAGTTATCATTATTTGTATAAGTATTCTGAAGGTTTTAATTTATCGTAGGCTTGGCACTTCTGTGCATCAGATAGAAGCACGAGCAGATTTCGGTATAGAAATATGGTAACGTTAAATTATAGTGATCGCCTTTCTGTTGGCATATTTAAAATCTCTAATATATGTATGATGATTATTAGTTTGAATTCGGTACACAGGATGGCACAGGAGCTCCATTAAATATTGTGCAAGGTCAATGCATTATTAACATATCATTAAGATGTCTTTACCATGATTTGAATCCTACTGTCCAAATACCTCAAGATCTTCCTGACCCCATTCCACTGGACTTTTTCTTTGTCCAACGCGCCATCACAAATGCATTTGATATTCATTAGTATTAGGACTACTTCACACCCTTTTACTCGACGAACAGTCGAACCCTGATATTGTAGCTTTTTATTTTGTTTAACAAAAAATTTTCCATATTAGTATTATGCTGGTCAATTCTGTTTGGTTTTATTTTTTAATTGCTAGGTGTTTTTTTTATCAATATGTATTTGCTATGCCAGATTTCAGAATTTTTACACGTTTGGTGTAGTAGTAGTGTAATTTCCACGACTATTATTACATTAAACTATACGATAAGTTACCAGGGAATGAATCATTAACAGTGCATTTCAGAGTGTAAAGGACTACTCATTCATTAAATGGGGATATAATAATAATAAATTGCTGCTTTACAACTAATTTTGTGACCAGCCTTGAAATACGGTAGTTTCATATTGTCTATATCATCATAGTAAATATAAAACGTTTATCTCAACCAAGTTTACAATTAATTGTTTCATTTTGTCTGGGTTTGTTGCAGTACCACTATCAAAACCACCACTACAAGAGCAAAAATTACTGCCGCAAACTAGTTATCATCCAATTCACCACAGCAATCCACTTTAATGAACGACAACCAAACCACTTATCAACTTACTCACAACACGCGGTCGTCCATCTGCCAGTTCGTCCTCGAGGTATAAACATATCGATATACTTTCGTACCGTTGCCCGTATGCATGAAACAAGCAATATTGAGGATAATACTTGTCCCATTGACGGATCACAAAGAATGGCAATTCGTTAAAATGGGAGGCACCCCAATAAATAGGCACGTTTACAAGCAGCATGTTGTAACGATAATTCGCCAGAAATGTGACAAGCATTGGGACAAACTACAAACATAACGCGTTATTTAGCTCCGAGTTAAATCATGGCTAAATCGTTAAAAATGCCAATAGCAATAAGATCAACACTAATACTAATACTGAAATATTTATCCGATAAAATCAATCATCAAAAAATGTGTGAGCCCGTATATTAATATGGAAAATTATAATTCAACGTTCAATCGGATATGAAAAAGCAATACGTTTTCTAGATATAGGTTGTAATTGTGGTTGCTCAAAAAAAAAAATTCCAAGAAAAAAGTTAGTCGAATTACGTGAGACGTGTCAAGGTCTGAACGAGACATATTTTTAATGGCCCACTGAAAGCAATGAATAACGGAAAAATAATTGCCAATCGATGTTTAAAAAAAACGCGTATTAATAAGAGAATATTTTGCTATTGAAGTCGTACTACGCCTCTTTGTCAGAAACGTATCTCGATATGTTAGAGATTGGCCGTCCCAAATACAGTATTGATATTAGACGTACGGAATGTCACGGTCTTAGTTCTTAACGTTAAGGAGCACTGTACTTATTACAAAGGCGTCTTATGTCGATATAGTAGTTAGCGTATACGTCCCGAGCTTTATTCTTTCAGTTCTTAGAACTAATGTTAGTAATTTCGAATTTACGAAACTAAGCAAAATGCACATATAGTTAAAGCAAATTCTATCGTTGTCTAGAAATGCCTCTTGCTCAGACTCGAAAATAATTATATCCTATCTTATATCGTAGCTCGAAATATGCCAGAGAACGGATTGTTTACGAATACAGAAAACGTAATGTCAATAAAAAACGTCCTCTCCTATACTCTGTCAAGACTAGTGCGTTCCCAAAAAAGTGTCAGACCCGAACACGTATAGAGAGCAAAATAATGTGTTTATTTATGTTTTATTTGTGCAGATTATTTTATTCTAACAAGAATAATAATAATAATAAAAAGACGCAAGGCAGAAATTAATTATCTCATCTAAGGAGATTTTCTGCAAAATGGTTTGATAAAGTATCGCCGTCATGACTTCAAGTTCAGAATAACACTATTCACTTTGTTGGTAATAAATAGTATGCCAGGACTACATCGAAGATCGAGATGAAGCACTCGACCGTGCATGCTAAGTGACCGAAACAAGATTCTATTCGAGAAGACTTTGGAGACATCGTGAATACTAGCTGAAATTTTATCCAATCATACGTTTTCTACTTGCTGTCTGTCGACTATAGCGTGGAAATAGTAAATAGGGCTTTGTTTATATAACTAAATTCTTACTGCGGAATAACTATTTAAAACCTAACTGGTCCGTCATTATGCATACATTACATTTGCATATACATTGAATTTGCTGTATGAATAATGTGACACAACTTTATAATTTATCTCCGGTTGACGTGATGTGGGGTGTTCTTATAATGGTGTCTGACAACATGCTGACCCAAATAACCCAGATATCAATCGAATTGATGATTCGTGGCGAATCATAAGATTGATTATATATATTGGTTCGGAAAGAATTGAAAAAACCCCTATTTTGATTTGTCACTAAATGCTTTATGAAAAAATAGTAACGAAGCTTGAACAATAGAATTCTTGATAACAGACTCGTCTTAATAAAAGGTTAGTCTTTGAAAATCTTGATAGCGTGACGTGAACGCTGAATAGAAAGTACATCAACAAAGTAGAATTTAAATGGTACAGTCAGGTGACCGAATTTATGTCTTGTTACACTAATTAAGCTAAAAAAAGAATACATAAACATCACGTTGGTTGTGACACTTGGTAATTATATGACTTTCGCTTTTTGGCGTCAGAATTAGCAAACCACTCACGGCTTTTATGCAAGCAGTCAGATGATCAACCAATCATACATCTACTATTATGCTTATGTGGCATTCGAATATCCGAAATTCTTTTGTGAAACATTGCCCGGACTCATACCTACATATATACATAGACTTATCTATGGATTTATTAAGAACCAATAAGCGACTCAATCAGGTTCTTAATCCAGTAAAGTGCCTATTTGGAGACAGATTAGTAATTGGGAGGGAGATAC
The DNA here is from genome assembly GCA_910592205.1 of Paraglomus occultum. Taxonomy (NCBI): domain Eukaryota; kingdom Fungi; phylum Glomeromycota; class Glomeromycetes; order Paraglomerales; family Paraglomeraceae; genus Paraglomus; species Paraglomus occultum. The sequence continues at coordinate 60,543 of CAJVPJ010000013.1, forward strand.
AGGTAACCGTAATCTTGATTTACGAGGACCTGTCTGCTTACCACAAAACTACTTATAAGGGAAATACCCAACAATATCGACCTTCAACACCATTGTCTGAAAAGTTTTCCCTCGGCAACAAGTATTTTGCCTCTCTTTTTGCTCTATTCTCGATATCATAATAATAAACCCAGTTCATTTTTACCGCTCAAACATTTATCTCTTGTCTATTATGCTACTGAACATGTTCGTTGACAGCATATGCGAGAAGTAGCATATATGCTTGGATGGAATCGAATATGCGCCGCTTTCATCTTTACAAATGTTCCCAGTCGAACGAAATTCTCTCAAAGACGCTCAAACAAGTAGCATTTATTGATGTCTACGAAGATGCAAATAAAGTGTATATCCATGGTCCGACTACTCGCTACGTTTGATTAATGCTATACAAACTTGTATCTCTGCGTACAATGCTGCATTTGGCGCTGCATGTCTCCAAAAAGAAGGTGTGGACAGAAACCAAAAGGAGCAAAAGGCGGTTCGCAGACTACACTTGCGCTATAACAGTTAGTATTTGGTCTTATATCTATTGTACAACGTTGTTGACCGCACGAGATGCATAAAGATAACTCCTCCCCCCCATCGCACGTCCTAATAACTCTCAGGAGCGAAGATTTCTTTCAGATAGCGCCAGATAATAATCAGATTCACACGAGAACGCCATTTTCATTGCCCTACAAATGAACAATAACATCGATTGAATAGCATCTCGTCATATAGGCCAGTTTTTTCAACTACAATACCAGACTTTTGGTTATATACCCATCCCCTCAAATGTACCACAAAAAACCCACACGAAATAATGCGTGGAATACGTCATCCATATACAGTTAGCATTCACCTGTATTACAGACCACGGCATTCTTCATCCCCCTTGCTTTATTTATCGATTCCACAGATGTCTCTCCCCCCCCTTTTCACTACCAAAAAAACAGCCGGGTCATTTCTTCGTTCAAAGTCAAAGTATACAAAATAAATGGTAATGTCTCCAACAGCACAGCTATCTGAATACTCTATCTCCCAGAATAAACTCACTAGTTTGTCTGAACCCACCGGTTATCTTCATGGACCGCAGCAGCGAGAACAACTGCACCACTATCAACAAGAACAACAGCCACCACCACAAGAGCAAAAACCACTGCCGCAAACTAATTATCATCTGAGTCAACCACAGCAATCCACATCAATGAACAACAACCAAACCACTTACCAACTTTCTCACACAACACACGATCGTCCATCTGCCAGTTCGTCCTTCAACATTCTTTCCGTCTTAAATCCAGAACCATCGCCACCCTCGGGTCTTGGTCCAGCCCCAACAGACCACATCACAAGAACCCTACCTTCCCCTAGACAACAAGAACCACCCACACGAACGATACTACCTCCACCGTCCGCGATCACCCAACCTCAGTACTATGATCCCGTAAGATATAGCACGAGTACTCTGCAAGGCCATGGGCAGAGTCAGAGCAATTCAACCGGTTTTACATTACTGCCTCCGCCATTTCCGCTGGCTTCTTATCCGACTTCTCCAACACAATCATATTCTTCCAATTCTCATAATAGTTCCAATACACAGCCGGGGTACGGATATCCATATACTTACCGCTCGCCAGGCTTTAATACCCAGACACCTGCAAGTTTCAACACTACACTAGCTCCCATTTCGCAAATTTCACCACCTGTAACTTCCCCCTTGTCAATGGCACCTCCGCGTCCAGAGATTGTAAACTCATGTAACTTGTCGCCGTCGACAGCACAAGTTACGAGTCCAACCTCGGCGCAACATCAGTATTCCGCTCTAAATGGTTCTGTGGCAGACGACGCTAACACACTACTCAAGTTTGCCAACAGCAATAAAATGGATATAGACGAGAAAACGACGTATAATAGATCAAACGCACAAGATATACCGCCATATTCTGTACAGACAAATGTAACGGAAAGACAAGTAACCAACGAATACGAAAACTCTCGGCTCGCCCAGCTTCTCGACACTGCTCTTGAGCAAGAACGAAGAGAGCGTGAGTTGGCCGACGAGGAGAATAGAATGATACATAGAGAGCGCGAAGAACCGAGAGAGTCGGATCCGTCTATCAAAGGCGAGCATTCGAGAGAGGAGAGTGTAGTAGGTAGTCCGAGTGTTGAAGAAGAATTGGATATTGTCCAAGACGATCAGGAGGTTGTTGTGGACGTAACTCCTCCGAGGGAATTAGTCGAAAATAATACAGTAAACTCTTTGGCGCGGTCAGTCAACCAGTTCGGTAAGCATTACGACTACGACGAGCCGTTGAACGATTACGAGGATACAGTAGAAGTTAGTACCGATGAAGTTATGATTTTTATGCCGAAGAGCGAAGGATACGAAAACGGAAAACAAGTCGAAGCAATGAGCCAAGATGATGTAAACAAGAACGTGAAGCTAGAAGAAACTTCACCAGAACCATCTTCATCCGGAGACGAGTTCCACAAATCACCATCCTCCTCTCGTCGCTCAAGCATCTCAAAAACCGTCCTCAAAAAAACTTCCATCAAAAAACCTAGCGTACGTCATCTTTCAGCTAAGAAATCGCTGAAACGCAAATCGTCATCTTCAAACTTGCATTCTCCATCCGGTGACGATAATGCTTTGCGCATTGACCCCATTTCTGGCTCTCCTTCTCTATCCAATACTCCTAACAGCAACAAGAAACTTAAAAAGGCTAATAAGCAGCGGCGCAAGAATTCCCAGAGTTCGAGTGTAACTGCATCACCGATGATCGATCCGATCGCCGGTAACTCTGCAGGAGCGGAACCGATGGCGGTCGATGAGACGCAGATCAGCAACAAGTTGTATTGTATATGTAGGTCGGGCTTTGACAACCGGTTCATGATTCAGTGTGATGGATGCAATGAGTGGTATCACGGTGACTGCGTTAAGATATCGGAAGATATATCGCAGTTAATCGACAAGTACTATTGCCCGGGCTGTACAGGTAAGAAAGTTTTGGATGACAATTTATGACAAGTGACTTTCTTTAGTAACTGTCTAACCTTTCCTCTTAACACTTTTTATGATCTCGTCATACTCAGCCAAAGGTAATACTTCTTCTTGGAAACAAAAATGCCGAAATCCACCATGCAACAAACCAGCTCGCATTCCGTCATCCAGATACTGCTCTCAAGGTTGTGGGTTAGCATTGGCACAGGCACGTCTGCGTGAGAACGAAAAGCGTGCCAAACTCATGCTTTATCTGCAAAAACCTCAAACTCCCCTCAAACCATCTACACCGAACTCTGACAAGTCAACTCCCTCATCCAACAAACGCTGCACACGAAACCTAGCAGCCGATTTGGACGATCGTTCTCACTGGAAAAAGGTTCAGGAAGAATGGGATCGTGTTACGAAATTTTCCGAGGTTATTGAGCGACGAGAACAGATCTTAAGAAAAGCCATAAAACGATGTGAGTCGGAAGGGAAGAATGGATACACACCGTGTGGATTTGATAGTCGTTTGCTCCTCAATGACAAAGAAGTGATGGAACTTGGTGATGCGACCGATGAGAACGTTAACATTTGCAAGGAGAAGGGAAGCTGCGAAAAGCATCCATTGTGGCAAAGTGTTAAACTTGTAGAAATTGAGCAGGAGAAGGCTTTACAGGTATGGATACCTTTTTAGCATTGTTGAGTTTTATGTAATAAGGATAATGACATTGGGATCGTTGTAACAATCATTATACCGCAATTTATGAACAATGTTCTAATCTTATTTTTTTTTGTTTCGATTCACAGTCAGCGCGATTAGAAAAGCTGCGTGCTGAAAAAAAGCAAATTGGTAGCCGTATGAAGAGGCGCAAAACTGATTGGGAATCCGCGTTATTGAATGGTACAATAAATCACTCTGCCCGCTCTCGTATGGCCATTTTAGTTAATAAGGCTGATGACGACGACAAACTCACCATCGAAGAGACAAAAAATTCATTCGTGGATATTGAAGCATAGGAACGGGGGTCACTTAGACGTCAGTAATAGACTCGCTTTGTAGTAAGTTGCTGTTAGCAGATGAGTTAATTGTTAGTTTGCTTTGGTGTTTTGCACTTATAATGAAAATTCACATAATCGCTCAATGACAGTAAAGGACATTGCATATTCTTTTTCCGTTAGTATATTTGAAAATAGTATCTTTGTACAGTTTTAGTTTAATTCTATTAAAACAATATATTTCAATTGATGTCTGATGCTGTGCACAGTCTAATCATTTGGTAGAGGATTTCTCATGCAGACCTCTTCTTATACTTTGTAATTAGTTTGTATAGATTTTATTTAAAAGCTTGGTAATAAAATAAACTCCTAAATAGAGTTGTGAGAATCAGACAATGCTGACCATTGGAATTTTTTGATATTTACATTCGAGTTTTTAGGCATGTATTATAATATTTTCTTTTAACAAGTTGTGTCAACTTGGAAAAACCTATCTTTTTGATTTCCATGCGTCAGCATTTCCCTTTTATTTCAAAAATACACCATATCGTTCAGATTTTTGTTTTCAGCTTGTGGTGCATCATTAAATATGTTGACACTACTTGGCTGGATATCATATAACGCTAGGAAACTCTCGAGATCCGACGATTCAGGCTTCATCTCATACGCGACCGACCCAATGGCCTCAACTTTGGGTGGTTTGTTAAAAATTTGTCTGGTAACTCTGACTTCATCGAGATAATTGTCAGGGAAATCGAATCGAGAACTACAATTATCAACTATATTTTCGATAGTTTCATATTGTCTAATCAACTTTAAAGCAGTGACTGGCCCAATTTTTTCAACTTTGCCTCCGAAATCGGTTCCGCACATTATACATAAATCGAGAAAGGCCTCTTTGGATAATTCCAATTCCTCTCTTGCCTTTACGGAAGAGTATTCCAACATGGGTTGATTTTTCCATTGAAGCTGTCGTATGACGACGCCTTCTCCGAACAGAGCAGCATCCATGTCTTCGGTGACTGTCGCATCAGCTATCCCGTGCGTTGTCAAAGATGCACACATGGCTTCTGCTTCATGATCGTGACACGTCAGACAGGGCACGCCTGATTTCCGGAGAAAAGCTTTGGCTTCTTCAATCATGTTTCTTGTTACTGGGGCTACTGCTTTTTCTAGGCGGGTAACGTAGTAATCTGTCTCTGATGTTACGTCTAATAACGTAGAACGTAGGTCTGATAGTTCGATAGTTCGTTTATAGGTTGATATAATGTCTTCTAATGTTTCTAGATCTAATGTTTCTTCTTCTTCTATTGTTTTTGTCTCTAATGCTATGTCTGGGAGTTCTGTAGAGGTGGGCGGTTCTGGTATTGAAGTGGGCGGTTCTGGTATTGAGGTGGGTGGTTCTGGTATCAAAGTGGATGCTGCTGAGTCCACTAAGGGTATCGGTTGAGATAATTCGACCACCTCCGGTGAATCTGGTGTTCTGATCTGGTCAGACACGACTGCTGACGAAGGTTCGGCTTGCTTTTGATCCGCATGCTCGAGCGCATCCCGATCTAATGTTTCCTCTTCTTCCAATGCTTTTGTCTCTAATGATACACCTGGGAGTTCTGCAGACGTAAGCTGTTCTGGTATTGAGGTGGGCGGTTCTGTTATTGAGGTGGGTGGTTCTGGTATCAAAGTGGACGCTGTCGAGTCCGCTAAGGGTGACGGTTGAGATAATTCGACCACCTCCGGTGAATCTGGTGTTCTGATCTGGTCAGACGCGACTGGTGACGAAGGTTCAGCTGGCTTTTGATCCGTATGCTCGAGCGCGTCCCGGTCTACTGTTTCCTCTTCTTCCAATGCTTTTGTCTCTAATGATACATCTGGGAGTTCTGCAGAGGTGGGCGGTTCTGGTATCGAAGTGGGTGCTGCTGAGTCCACTAAGGGTATCTGTTGAGATAATTCGACCACCTCCGGTGAATCTGGTGTTCTGATCTGGTCAGACACGACTGGTGACGAAGGTTCAGCTGGCTTTTGATCAGTATGCTCGAGCGCGTCCCGGTCTACCGTTTCCTCTTCTTCTGATGTTTTTGTCTCTAATGCTATGTCTGGGAGTTCTGTAGAGGCGGGCGGTTCTGGTATCGAAGTGGGTGCTGTTGAGTCCGCTAAGGGTGACGGTTGAGATAATTCGACCATCTCCGGTGCCTCTGGTGTACTGATCTGGTCGGACATGACTGATGACAAAGGTTCAGCTGGCTTTTGGTCGCGCGCATCCCGTAATGACGCCTCCATTGACAATTTGAGTTGCTGAGGAATATCTAGTATCTTATTCAAAAGCACATCATTTAACAGGTTCGCCTCCATCTGACCAAGTTTTTGCGCTCTAGAACGCGTTTTTGAGAATCTCAATTCCTTAGAATCCAAAAGAACACTCGTAACTAACTTTTCTACTCTGGTTCTGATTAATATATCGTCTATAGTTGGACTAAAGCGGGGATTGCGAAGCATGAACGTGGACATACCCTGCGCCTTACCTATTTTTAACGCAGTTTGCGTATCTAATCCTTCGTCTCCGACTATGTCAACCAAATCTTTAATACCCGCAGTCACATACTCTGAGCGTAATAGGTCCCTCTTACTTCTTATTTTTAACGACTCTGCAATCTGGTCCCACTCTTTCAGTCTCGTTTGTCGTTTATTCTCAGATCCCAATTGTACTTTTGTCTTTTCTATAACTGATCTCCTTCTCATACGTTCTTGCAATTTTTGCCTGATATTTGCATCCCCATCAAATATGAATATTGGCTTGATGTTGTAATATTTGAGAAAGGCAATTAATTGATAGAACCCAAGCACATGTGGGAAGGGATGGGAATTCTCTCCACGATCTGCTCCCTTGACGAAACGCTGGATAAAGAGCGTTCCATCAATTGCTAACGTTTTGTTTTGGAGGTCATTAATGGATATTGGTGTTAGGGAGGATGGAGCAAAGCGTCTTAAGAAAGGTGTGAGGCCTTTGATACCCATCCTCTTGTCAAGAAAGACAACAATACGTTTGATTGATTGGTGAATAATGATTCAAACCTCTACAAAAAGAATCAATGATTGCTTCATCTGAATGTTAAAAAGACGGTTAGATAATATTCGAGCGTATCGCAAATTAAAGTTTACAGTCAAAATTATTTATGGTGATCGGGATGTCGCAGTCACATGATGAATATTAGATAATAATAGTATCCATCAGTGAGTGTGAGGATCACAGTATTTTCTCCAAATAACAATCTAGCGATATTGCTTTTTTGCTTTATATATCAAATATTCAAAAGTCATCTGAAGTAAATACTTCGTCGGGATATTGCTCTTGGAAAGGCTTTTCAGGTGGGTCAGCTTAGACATCGTTTTAATACAGCTTCATTCCCTTTATGATAATCAGTATCTGAGAGTACAGTTTCATAGCATCATCCTTAACCATAGATACTATATCAGCCTCAGTCAAATTCTCTTCAGTCGCTAATGGTTTCTTCGACATTTTTTTTATTAGTTTTTTTTTTCTTTAAAATAACGCGCCTGTTATACTGTCAATATGGTAATTGTGCATGTTATCACGTTTATCCTATCAGGTTGCATAAAGCATATGAAATCTGTCTCACAGACAGAATGTGCATATATTAATCTACTATGAAATCGGTCGAAAGTGTGAGGCGGGGATAATATTTAACTGAGACGCGACAAAAGTAATTTCCGTGCACGAGTGAAACCTGTTTAACCGATAATTAGTATCTCGTAAATGTACATTTGTTTAAAAGTTTATTAATAAGCAGTATTAATTGTATTATGACCTGTCAATAATAAATACATAACACACAATTTCATTTTATAACGAAAACAGATGCCAGTTAATTTTACGTTAACAAGCAAAGCTGTAGAACGAACGCCTTCGTTGAAATAAATAATAAGGTTTGTGTTTGATCAAACTGATTAAACTAGTTGATACGTATATTAATATCAAAATAGTTTATTCGATAACAGTTGGCTGGTTTAAACGATTTGACCTGTCGCATTAGTCCTCGACTGTCAGAGCTTCATCTGTTTTGGCTACAATATTATATAGTTTTGTAAAACATATCATATAAAACTGTTAACGATTCTCTTGACAAGCAAAATTTGTTTTTGCGATTATTACACTTATCATTAGTGTTGGACAACATTACGTCAATTAAATTCTTGCCAAACGATATTCGTAATAAACAAGGAATAGGATGTTGTAGCGTTATTGTAGTATATGCTGCTGTCAAGATTATTGAAACAACACTGTATGTCTTTTTTACTTGCTCAGCCATTACTATTGCAATAATTTCAGAAAGAGACCATTACAAAAAATTTATTTCTGTAAAAATAGTTGTAGCGTTCAAATTCGGAACTTGCCCTAATTTCTCATTCCATATAGTATATAATATAATATAATAACCTGTCCATAACCTTTTTATTTAAACGTCACGATATATTCTCGGCCAAACGTAAACTTGGAACACTCTATGTCTCAACTGGCACGCTATGCATCGTGGTTCAGCTTAGTGTTCGTATAATAGTCAATAATATTCTACTCGCTTAGCAAATTTTATTGACGAGATACTATATTTTATAGATATTTCGCCCATGATTTATCCATTATATCCAATTAAAAATATTGGCTAAAATACATGGTCACATTCATAATATTCTATTAATTTATTTATAAAATTCAAAGTCCGTATCTGCTTTCTTTACATTGGATTTATATCCTTTTTCGAGATCTTTACTCAAAATCACGTAGCGATTCTTGCGAACTGCCTGCATTCCAGCTTCCTGACATATGGCATGGATCTCAGCTCCACTGAGTTTGTCAGGCCGAGAGACAACTATAGAAAGTTTCTTGTATTAGTACGTCATTATAATCATTAAGAAGAGGAACGAATAACTGGCATAGTCAAACTGCTGCAACATAACCCCACAAAGATTAACACGTAATGACTCACAATCTTCTAAATCAACTTCTTCAGAGAGATTCATCTTTGCTGTAATTGTGGAAAAGATTAATCTCTTCTGTCGTCGATCAGGAGTCGGAAATTCAATCTTTCGATCTAATCGACCAGGTCGAAGCAGCGCTGGATCCAAAGTGTCGGCGCGGTTTGTTGCCATAATAACCTTTAAGATTAAAATTAATTAACAAAAAGTGTTACTATAGTTAACTCTTTATCCCAATCTCAGATTTACGCATTTGTTGTCTCGATTCATAATTTCATCGTATCCCCACAATAATTCCCAATCAAATATTTTCATTGTCTTGGGAACCAACCTTGACATTAGACGTCTGGTCGAACCCGTCCATCTGATTCAATAACTCTAGCAAAATCCTCTGCACCTCTCTGTCGGCACCCGTTTGCGCATCAAATCGCTTCGTAGCAATAGCATCGATCTCGTCGATAAAAATAATTGATGGTGAATTTTCTCTAGCCAGCCTAAACACGTCTCGAACCATTCTCGGACCTTCTCCAAGATACTTTTGCACAAACTCGGATCCCACGACACGGATAAAGGAGGCAGTTGTATGATGAGCAACAGCTTTCACAAGCATAGTCTTGCCCGTTCCGGGTGGACCATAGAGAAGAACACCACGAGGAGGATCGATGCCAATTTGTCGATAAAGGTCAAAATGCGTCAACGGAAGCTCAACCGCTTCACGAATCTCCTGTTTTTGGATATCAAGACCACCAACATCTGCATACGTTACATCTGGTTTCTCGTCTGCACCCAGCATTGCGATACTGCTGTCTGCTTCGGGGGGTAAGACGTCGACAAGGGAATTCGAATGACGATGCAAAGCCACCGACGAAGACGGTTTTAGTAGCTCTCGATCGATAGTGCTCAGTATTCGTACGACATAATTCGATCCTGTCGTCGAGCCAACAATACCAGTATGCTGATCGATGGGTTCGAGAAACTGTCCGATAACCAGCGGAACGGATTGGATGCGTTTTACTTCCTCCTGAGCACGGATCAGCTCTCGCTTAAGGTTCTTTTGTTCATCCTTTATGTACTCTTCCTGCAATTCGAGAAATTCAAGATGGCGTTGGAGTTTTTTGAGTTTGGTGTATAAATCTTTTTCGCTTAATTCTTCGAGAATTTCTTTGGTTTCACGGAGAGTTGGGGCGGATTCCTATCAATAACGGAGAAAACGGGGGCGGGAAAGCATTAATGAGCGAGTGTGGTGCGTGCGTGGGATACAAATTTGTGGAGATAAAAGCCGTGGTTAATCAAACTTAAATTTTTTGTTTGGTGTCGGCATATCCGCATTCATTAAAAGCAAGCGTTACGGGAAATGTAGCAGTAGGGAGAATATTAATTGTAGTTGAACAAATATCTTGTAGGTTAGAATACCTCGGTCTTGACTATGATACCAATTTCCTCCATAACCGCAAATGCAATATAGGCAAACGCTGGGAGACGAGTATTCTTCAGCAAACTGTTAAATTATAAAGTGTGTTTGCGTCATCTCTACGACGTAAATTTTCAATGCTCTGTACAACCGCGCATCTCTTACCAAATTTGGTTCAAAACTACCCTTTGTCGCTGAGAATTCGAGTTGGAAAAATGGTTCGAAATAATATCATTGTTCGCATCTGTTTTGTGATATGCGTTGTATTTCTATCTGTGTACTTTCTATCCTCGCCTTCTAGGCAAGGAGTAGACCCAGGTGGTGAGAAAAACTATCCTACATCGGAGCAAGAGATTTCAAGACGCCGCCGGTTGGCAGAAAAGAAAGCTATTCAGGAGACGAAAAAGGTGCTGCAGACAACCTTCACGAATTCAGAAGGAATACCTGGAACGAACATAAAGACTAAGGCAGAAGCTGAGGCATTCCGTGAAAAATTAGACTGCATAACTTCAAGGGGTTTCTGGAAGTATGATAACACTCCAAGAGAGATTATTAAACACAAGCATGAAGCTAAATTCAGTAGATGTGATCGCGAGCGTGGCGATAATTCGGGTAGCGGTTGGAATGTACGAGAGGATGTGAAATACGTCTGGACTACACCGTCAGAATGTCCGATGCCCAAGCTTACGCGCACCGAAGTCTGTTCTCTTATTTCTGGGGTCAGTATGATGATAGTTGGCGATCTAGTGCATTGGCAGTTGCATGATTTGCTCCTCGACTATTTCCATGATGGACCCACTCAATGTTATGGAGAGCAGTTCTGTAAAAAGCATATCTTGTGTCATGACGATACTAGAAAACAATCATCGATGAAGTTTATGCGCAATGATCTTGTTTCTTCTGTTAGGAAGAATCCCGTATTGGAGGCTCATGGAAAGCCAAATGGGACGAACGTTGAGTTGACCTATATATTGCTCTCTGCTCACTATAATATGTTTATAATCAATAGAGGGCATCATTACCAGGATGACGCGACGTTTAGGTCTGGACTTGTTGCAACGCTCAAGGAGATCAGAAATCGTAGTCCTAATGCAATTATTATTTATAAAGCAACTACAATTGGTCATCTAGGATGCAATGAAGCGGAAAAGCCATTGGATAAGCTGCCAACGGATGCCGAGTTGGAGTCGTTACCGTATCATTGGGGAGACATTCATAAACAAAATCTGATCGCCAAGGAGATTGTTAATGCAGCGGGTGGGATATTCATGGATGTCGAGACGATGATGGCATATAGGATAGATGGGCATATCGGAGGACAGGATTGTTTGCGATGGTGTATTCCTGGACCGGCTGATGTGTGGTTGGACTTGCTATTTTATATAGTGAAGGAAGTGAAGAGTTGAATGCTGCGTGAGAGAATACCTAATGTCAATGGTGACGATCAATTCTGTTGAAAGACTAATTTTAGTAGATATATAAGAATAGAGATTTGAATCATTAATGATATCCACACTACGTTATTTAGTAAACATTTAATATATAACACTGGATCGGATCAGTAGAACGTTGTATGAACGAACTGTGTTATTGCGCTGGTATGCGACCATTCTACTCACAAAATAGATATTCAGGGAAATAGGCATTACATATTGGTATGAAAGAATATATCAACGAGGTCACTATTTCTTCGACAAGTTACGCACATGACCGTATTATTGATAATGAAGCATATGTTCAAGTACGTGTTTCGTTCCCCAATCCTACAAAATTAAACCGTTAACCTTTTGTGGCGACTGATCGACCGTCTGCGTCACATAATTATAACAGTTTGCTGACTGAATGATGTATCGATCGTTAAATTAAGCGATAGAGGAAAGCTAGTGATCACAGGATAATAATGGAGTGCCGCCAAGAAATTGAGAATAGAATAAATTACTGCTTACGCTGTGTGAACTCGTCTCATGTCATGAAACAGAGGCTTGGCTTTTTTGAATCATCTTCGAAATGTAATTTATGACAAGGTCTATAATAAGTTTGGCTCTTGCTTGACAAGTGGACATTCATAAATATACTCGCAACAATAACGCTGTTATTGAAGTTGTAAACTTGATATTCTATTTAAGAGTCCAACAGTAAAAAATTTATTATACACTATTAACAATGCTTGCGCTTAAATTACTTTTACATATAGATACAGTTTCGCATTATCGCCGAATGAAAATTTTCGATAATGCTAAATGAGTGATTGAATACACTCATTTGATGTTATAATATCTGTCTAATATTTCTATTAAAAGTCCCATGTACAGTTACAATTTGGAAGTAATTAATTGCTGATGTCTCAGCTAGTTACAACATGTTATGGATGCCTCTCAATGTCCCTTTATCTAAACCTCGCCATGCTGTCAAGTTCAACGTCCAATGATTTTTCTACATCGTTGAAAGCATCATCGTCTTGCCAGAGAATAAGATAGACAGTTGCTCTTATACTTAATGCCCACGAATTATTTGGTTCAGTCTCTAACGATTTGTCCAAATCCTCTAATGCATCCTTATATTTCTCGAGATAATAATATACAGTTCCCCTTCCCCTCAATGTCCATGCATCACCTGGCTCAATATCCAACGAATCGTTGAAATCCTTCAACGCGTCGTTATATCGTTCAAGATTAAAATAGACCCCTCCACGTCTGCTCAATGTCCATGCATCGTTTGGTTTAATTTCCAATGATGTATTGAAATCATGTAATGCATTATCATATTGTTCAAGATTAAGATAGACTGTTCCCCTTCTGCTCAATGTCCATGCATTATTTGGTTCAATCGTTAATGATTGGTTAAAGTCGTTTAATGCTTCGTCATATCGTTTAAGATCAAGATAGACAGCTCCCCTTCCACTCCATGCATACGCATCGTTTGATTCAATAGCCAAAGATTTGTTAAAGTCATATAATGCGTTTGCATACTGTTTACGAATAATATAGACAGTTCCCCTTCTGCTCAATGTCCATGCATTATCCGGTTCGAGCACTAATGATTTACTGAAATCCTTCAACGCGTCATCATGCCGCCTAAGATCAAAATAGACAGCTCCTCTCGTACTCAATGCCCAAGCAATTGGTTCGATTTCCAACGATTTGTTGAGATCATTTAATGCGTTTTCATATTGCTTGTAATGACGATAGATAGTTCCCCTTCTGCTCAGCGTCCATGCATTATTTGGGTCAATCTCCAACGATGAGTTGAAGTCATTTAGGGCGTTCTCATATTGATTAAGATTAATATAGACAACACCTCTTCTGCTCAATGTCCATGCATTATTATTATCTGGTTCCATTGATAATGATCTATTGAAATCCTCCAACGCATTTACATACTGCTCAAGATGAAGATATACAGCTCCCCTAATGCTCCATGTATACGCATTATTTGGTTCAATATCCAACAATTTGTTGAGCTCATCTAATTCATCACGATATTTTAACCTCTTTAATCTCTTATAAACATGTTCACATGAAGGCCGCTTATCGGGGGTTTCATCCCAACATTCTGAATACAATTTGATATATTGGTCGGGTGTTCTAGGAAATGGGGCATCACGAAAGCCCTTAAGTCTGCGCAGAATGATTTCCCAGATTGTAGTACATCCTTCACACGGAATTTTTCCACTTGAAATTTCCCAAAGTATCACCCCGAGACTGAAAATATCGGATTTTTTTCCACGTTTCGTATTATCAGAAGACGCTGGATCCATGTATGCTGAATTGCCGCAACCATGAGATCGAGACACTTGCCCCAAAACGCTAGATAAACCAAAATCTGCGATCTTTGCAGTGCCTTCTTGAATAAGAATATTGTGTGAAGACTGAATGAATTAACTTAAATTAGTATTTCATCAAATTAAAGACGACCTGCATTATTAATGAATAAAACGACATACCAAATCCTTATGGATTATATCAAGTGAATGCAAATATCTTAGCCCGTTGACAATTCCTAAACCCAATTTGTATTTGTCTTTCCACATCAGACTATTAAAGTGTTTCGCTAGGTGTTCACGCAAAGTCCCGCCGTCAGCTAGCTCCAACATTATGCTATAATTATTATTATCGTTTGCAGCTGTTTGTTACAAAGAAACGGAATTAGTCGTAACTCAAGCTTATTGAGAATAAAGTAACCATCTGCTAAACCTTCTACTAGTCCCAAAAAACCGATAATGTTGGGGTGGCTGTTTGCCTGCATGTGATTAATCACCTAATGTATAAAGATAGTAATCAACATTAGTTTAAAAATAAGAGCATTAATACGCATAATAGCAATAGCGGAATAAATAACCTCTCGGACAAACATTCTGTCAAAATCACCATTTCTGTGCACGGGGGTGGAAAAGGTCTTCACCGCAACAGTCATGCCAGAAGGAATATGTTGCTTCTTGTATATGACGCTTGATGCCCCATTGCCCGCTATCGTAGATTCTAATGATAGGTCGCTTTCCGAACAACAAGGAATTAACCCTTCTTGAATGTATGCTCTAAGCATCGTTAATAAGATAATCGTTTTGCAGTATAAGATCTTAATATTAAGTCAGAATCATGTGATAAATTGAATTGTACTATTTAAATAATAATAGTTCGAGTCGACACTATGACTGCGTAAGCGATTTCACTCTAGCCATAAAACCGAACGAAAGGCCAATTTATTTTCGACATAGCAATCCCAGACTGGAATATTGGGATATAGACTATATAGGCTTCCGGAGTTGGAAGAAATACAGAAATGAAGTTTAGTTGCAGAGCTAGTCTGTTCAATTCAACTATCCTGACCTCTATGAAAGTTTTTAATTTGTTATACTAATGCTGAAAGGATGCCAAGTACATTATATGTACTGTATAGTTTATATATAACACATTGTAGAAATAGAATACCGGACACGTACCGAATGTCAGTTAGAAAGAGATCGGTCTGACAGTGAAGAGACTATAGCAACAGTGTATATAAATCTGATGGAAAATAGTCAGAACATGGAGACTGGCTGGCTAAGCTTGTCGCAGGAATGTGGCATCATTCCTTTAATAATTCGAAAAACTAACTCTTGTGCGTGTTGGAATTGGCGCCGACGAGATTAACGAATTCGACGGAGAGGTCTTCGCGAAAAATTTTGGTTATATATTCCAACTTCAATACTTGATAATATATCGCAGCCCTGGCAATAGTATGGAGAACGTTCGGCCTTCATACAGGTAGTTCAGTAGTTTATTGTTTGCAAACTATCAATATGTACATTTTATTAACGGTATAATTTACAACGTCTGTCAATTATTGCACCTTTAGCAAACGCGTGCAGGCTTTGATAACCGTTTCTATTA
This sequence comes from Paraglomus occultum, assembly GCA_910592205.1. NCBI lineage: Eukaryota > Fungi > Glomeromycota > Glomeromycetes > Paraglomerales > Paraglomeraceae > Paraglomus > Paraglomus occultum. The sequence goes on from CAJVPJ010000013.1 coordinate 76,315, forward strand.
GGTAATACTTCTGTTCACTTGCGTTATATAGACCTCCGTTTCCTCTTAATCTATACAAATGCATCTCTTTTATTGATCTCCAGGGATTTATTAAAATCATTTAATGCACTACCACGTCGCTTGAGTTTAATGTAGACTGCTCCCCTTGCTCTCAATGCAAGCGCATCATCCGGTTTAATTGTCAATAATAGATTCAAATCAGTTAGTGCCTTCCCATATTGCTCAAGTTTAAGATAGACGTTTCCCCTTACGCGTAATGGAAACGGGTTAGTCGGTTCAATTTCCAGCGATTTGCTGAGATCATGCAATGCATTATCATACTGCTTAAGCTTTTGATATACAATTCCCCTTATACTCCATGCCACTGCATCGTTTGGAGTAATTTCCAATGATCTATTGAGATCGCGCAAAGCACTATCGTATTTTTGGAGTTTAAGATACAAAAGTCCCCTATTTCCCAGTGTCAACGCGTCATTCGGTTCAATTTCCAACGAAACGTTCAAGTCTTTCAATGCTCTGTCATACTGATTAAGCGCAACATAGACATCTCCTCTAACCCTCAACGCGTCTGCATCATTTGGTTGAATCCCCAATGATTTATCGAGATCGTTCAATGCCTTCTCATACTGTTGAAGCTCGTGATACACAGTACCCCTGTTCCTCAATGTCCATGCATCGTTTGGTTCAATCTTCAATGATTCGTTGAGATCATTCAATGCACTATCATATTGTTTCAGATTACGATAGACAGCTCCTCTTCCACTTAATGCATATGAATTGGCCGGTTCAATATCTAACAACATAGTGAAGTCATGTAATGCATTGTCATACTGTTTAAGGTTGAGAAAAACAGTTCCCCTTCTGCTCAATGACCATGTGTTGTTTGGTTCAATATCCAATGATTGTTTGAAGTCATCTAACGCTTTTTGATACTGTTCAAGATTAACATATTCAATTCCCATTCCACTCAATGACCACGCATTATTTGATTCAACATCCAACGAGTTGTTGAGATCGTTTAATGCATTATCGTAGCACTTAATATCAAGATAAACGGCTCCCCTTCTGCTTAATGTCCATGCATTATTTGGTTCAATCTCCAAGGATTCGTTGAAATCATACAATGCATCATCATAGCACTTAATATCAAGATAAACGGCTCCCCTTCTGCTCAATGTCCATGCATTATTTGGTTTAATCTCCAACGATTTGTTGAAATCATCCAATGCATCATCATAACACTTAATATCAAGATAAACGGCTCCTCTTCTGCTTAATGTCCAAGCATCGTTTGGACTAAGTTTCAACGATTTATTGAAGTCATGTAATGCGTTGTCATACTGTTTAAGATTAAGATAGACAGCTCCCCTTCTGCTCAAGGTCCATGCATTATTTGGTTCAATGGCCAATGAACTATGGAAGTCATTTAATGCTTCGTCATATCGGTGAAGGTCAAGATAGACAGCTCCTCTTCTACTCCATGCGTATGCATCATTCGATTCTACTATTGATTTGTCAAAATCACTTAATGCTTCGCTATATCGACCCAATGCGTATGAATTGGCTGGTTCAATCTCCAACGATTTAGTGAAGTCATGTAATGCACCATCATATTGCTGACGTTTGTGATAGACAGTTCCCTCTCGGCTCCCTGCATTTAAATTGGATAGTTCCATCTCCAATGATTTATTAAAGTCACGTAATGCGTTGTCATACTGTTTAAGATTAAGATAGACAGTGCCCCTTCTGTTTAACGCCCATACATTATTTGGTTCAAGTGCTAATGATCTATTGAAGTCACTTAATGCGTCCTCATAACGGTCAATATCAAGATAGACAGCTCCCCTTCCACTCAACGCGAATGCATTATTCGATTCAATCGCTAATGATTTATTGAAGTCATATAATGCGTTGTGGTACTGTTTAAGATCAAGATAGACAGCTCCTCTTCCACTCCATGCGTATGCATCATCCGATTCAATTGCTATTGATTTGTCAAAATCACTTAATGCGTCATCACATCGTTTAAGATTACGATAGACAGCTCCCCTTCTGCTCAATGCGTATGAATTGGCTGGTTCGATCTCCAACGATTTAGTGAAGTCGGTTAATGCGTTTTCATACTGTTTAAGATTAAGATAGGCAGTTCCCCTTCTGCTCAATGTCCATGCATTATTCGGTTCAATTCTTAATGATTCGTTGAAGTCATTCCACGCGTACGTATTGTTTCGTTCAGCCTCCAATAATTTGTTAAAGTCATTTAACGCTTCGTTATATTGTCCAAGGTGAAGATAGACAATTCCCCTATTTCTCAATGCATCCATATTATCCCGTCCGAACTCCAACAATACGTTGTAACTTTTTAATGCATCACAATACTCCAATGTCTTCAATTTCCTGTAAACATTTTCGCAAAATGGCCGCTTGTTTGGGTCTTCGTCCCAACACTCTGAATACAGTTCGACATAGTTTTCCGGTGTTCCGGGAATTGGGGCATCCCGTTGCCCATTGAGTCTATACCAAACAATATCAACATCTTCGACACGTCCTTCGCAAGGTAAATTTCCACTAGATATTTCCCATAGTATCACTCCGAGACTAAATATATCGGATTTCTTTCCGCGCCGATATGACTCAATCCTCAAAGACACCGGATCCTTGTATGGTAAAGTGCCATAATTATATGAATTAGACAACGCAGATACATGAAAGCCAGATATCTTTGCAACGCCTGATTTAATAAGCACGTTACTCGATGACTAGGGAATAAACGTAAATAGTCAGTCTGAGATAATTGTAAGTTAATCACAGCGTGTGCGATAAATACCAGATCCTTATGAATAATATCAAGTTCATGTAAACGTTTCAATCCATTGGTGATTTCTAAAGCCAGCGTGTACTGGTCTTTCCAAGTTAAATCATAGAAGTTTTTGCTTAGGTATTCCCGTAAAGTTCCACCGTCTGCCAGTTCAAAAATCATATGATAGTTGTCTAATTCGTCTGTATTCGTCGTTAAATTAAAATATTATTACCTGAAATTAAGTCAAGGAAACTTCCATCCATCAAACGCAACATACCTCTATATAGACCTAAAAAACGAATGATGTTGGGATGATCATTCACTTGCCTGTGGATTTTTATCTAAACGTAAAAACATTTACATACAAATTAGTCTATGGTGACTGTGAATGCCGAAAACATAACAGAAGATAATAATATCAACCTCTCTGACAAGATCTAGCACATATTCTTCGGAATACCCATAACGATCCGGAAAGTAAGTCTTCAGTGCGACGGCCTGCCATATATTTGCCTTATATACCACTCCAAATGCCCCACTGCCTATAGGAAGTGGATCTATTGTTATGTTGCTTTCCGTGTAGCAATAGATTGAACCTTCTTTAACGCTTTTTTCTAACCATTCCATTATGACAGCAACAGTGTGCCGAAAGGTGAGAATTCTTTTTTACCAAAAATAGAGATTATTGTTCACGTGAACTGCACGAAAAACATCTTATATTACATCATATTGAATTTGATTGGCTCTCACTCGATCAAAGCAAGAAAATGACTCAGACAATCACACACAACATGCATTGGGGGGAATGTTCTTAAATTGGTTGAGACACAAAGTAGATTTGGATTAAAGTTCTATGAGACGAAGTAATCGCAAGTATGGTGGCGGTCAAGCAACCTGAAGTCATCAGTCTATTTTAATTTGCGAAAAACATTATAACCAAATTACCAAATTTTTTTATCAACAGCTTTTAGATGGTTCTCCTGTTGATTGTAACAAACGAAATCGAATCCAGGCGATACTATTCCTTTCAAGTCTGATAGCAAATCAAGGAACTAAGTTCGTATCAGACTTATTATTATTAATATTATTAGTCAATTAAAGTAACAAATAGGAAAATAAAATCGGGAGATATTAGAACTAAAAAAATATATGAATATTGTGAAGAACGGAAAATTTTATACGATGACCTTGAACCTTGCAATATGCACATAAAAATGCAAAATTGGCATACATTGATCAGTGATAACAGTTGATTAGCTTCAAAAAATCTATTACAACACATGCCACAGATATGGCTAAGTAGACGCAATCAAGTTATTGTAAAGCTTCGAAACGTTAACTCATAATAATCTCGATACAGATTCTCCAAATTGCCATGTCCCTATCTAAATTACAAATAGAAACTCTCCTTGGACGATTGTCAGAAAAGTATAACGGGATCGACTCTAAAAGACTTGAAGAGTTTAATTCAAAAAGGAAGTTAAGCTGTATATAGTAATTCACAAAAAGTTATAGTTTGCGTTCTTTATTATTATTTCATAATTAGAATCGTGATTGTGCTAATAGTTTGTACATATAAGGAACATCGACACAATCATATTGTATATGTGCCTAATTTTGGATTGAAAATGTTACACTGGCTGAACATCGTTTACTATTACTATGTTTACTTCATATGTATCAAATCACAACGCAGCGATATTGTACTTGAGCATTACTTCTTAATCAATAAGACTGTCAATTCTAACAATAACGCATAAAAACAGCGTGTATTATTAATTATAAAATACAATTTGTATGAGTTACTTGGCTAAGCTACATTGCTCGGTACAATGAGCTTTTTTTTTCTTGACTTTTTATAATGACAATAACAAATAACGAGATAAGCGTGTTCCGTGTTTCAGATTTTACGGCCTAATGCTATTTAGTGAAACTCGGTAAGTCGGACAAATTCCTCTGCACTTTTCTTTTTTTTTTTTTTTCATATTAAAATCATTTCGATAAGTCGGATTCCTTGATAAGTCGGACAGCCCTGCCCGCCCCACCATGTCCGACTTATCGAGTTTCACTATGTACTCACAAATGTGTAAACGAGGACTCTTTTATAACGCGTTAATAAATAGGTGGTCATAATTATCTTGCAATCACGTAAATTTACATCAGGATTGGTAGAAAACGTTATTATTATTGTATTACTATTCCGGTTGGCAAATACACTTGCTGATTTATTAATAAGAAGCACGTTTTAGTGTACACGACATATTATAGGCCATCGGAAATGCAAGCGCTAAATCCAGAACTCATATGTTGAGTCTTTTTTAACAAGAGTAAGGATTGTCAATCTCGTTGAAAATACACGTAGTCAGATTGATAGTTATTTGCTGTTGTAATTGTCTGCTCGACTGCTGTTAAAGTATGACTTTTCAAATATTATGCAAACGTTTATGCTGCCAAATCATAATACTATAAATAATCCGCGTTATATAAGATGATATATGATAGTTCACTCGTCAGTTAAGCCAGATTTCCGTTTTATAAATTACATTATGGGACGCAATAACTGCAACTATAAAAGAGTTCAACGTTTCTCTGAATCTCCTGATTGAGAATTAATTTTGTGTAATTAGTATTGTCGATCAATTAGTAGAATAAATAATTCTGTTGGAAGGCAAGCACGTAGATATATAAGAATAGACACTTGATTTATTAATGATATCCACACTGATACTGCTGTTATTTAGTAAGCATTTTAATATATAACACTACACCAAGAAAGTAGGCAAATATATTAATATGAAGTAACGTATCAACTAGATTGCTATTTCTTGAACGAGTTACGCGCTCCAATAATGAATTATATGTTCATGTTAGCTCGTATATTTCGCGAGAAGTAACCAACCCTACAAATTAAATCAACTTTTTTTCCTGTTTTCGGGCGCCTACGTATTAGAGCAGTTCATTGACTGCATTGAGACATCGATGTACGTGGGTTTGAAAAGTTTTTACGTGTAGCTCTAACTCGAGCTTACAACAGTTTAACTAAAAATTCGAGTAATCATAAAGTGGGCATACTTTCATGTAACGAATGAAAAAAAAAGTAGAGGTAAATTCATTATCTCGTTGTCGAGAAAACTTTTTTTTATAAAGCATAGTAAAACAACTGGAAAAACATGAGCCATAAGAACTAACGACACTTTATTTTTGTTTCTTAGGAAATACGACTCAAATCTACGAAAAGTTGGTGAACATAGAAAGGAAACAAATATTGTCTACCAGCGCAATTAGACGTTGAATTGTTACATTCAAACACGAATAAGAAAAAACTAGAGACAAAGGCTCGTTCTGGACGTCTTCGCGAAGCAGTGACGTCAGAAAAATTGCAATAACCCGCACATTTTTATTAACATTTTAGCCAACCAAACCAGTATTTCTCCTGAAAAATTCTCTCTCATTTTGCATAGTGAGCTGGGCCTCCAGAAGAAAGGGACGACGTGACGTGCGACAATGCTGCGCCACATAAGGCAACGATCATGACGGAGTATCTTCATGCCGGGCGAGTGGAACTTATTCTCTATTTGCCATCCAGTCGAGACCGTATTCCTTGTGATTTTTTCTTATTCCCTCGAATAAAGAAACAACAGAAGGGAAAAAGATTTGATAAGGGCAAGGGCTGTTCAGGCAGTTGCCCAAAAGCCGACTATGAGAAGTCTTTTCAGAGTTGACAGAATCGTCTGCAATGTTTCATGGACATTAATGGAGAGTACTTTGAGGACAAAATAGTCGTATTGATACTTATTATGAAATTTCTGGAAATAAAGATCTACGCGCAAAACTTTTCAGACCCCCCACGTATTGTAAACCATTTGGTGGAGGAAACCCAGTAATCACAGTGGAATGTCGCCAACAAGGAACAATGAATTAAGAATGGAATAAAAATCGCTTTCCTTGTGTGAGACTACGAATAATACAATGCTGTGTTGTCTACTGCCATGTTGTATAAAAAGTAGGCTTGGCTTTTTTTAATGGGTTATTAATCTACTACATTCTTCGAGATTATAATGTACGGCGAGGTCTATGGTAAACACTCTCGTAATAAATATCACTGTTATTGAAATAAAGTTGTAAACTCACATTCATATACAAAAATCGAAAATTTATTATACATTAATATTAGCAATGCTCTACAATGCTTTCGCTTAAACTACTTTTACAGTTTCGCATCATTCGCTGAATGAGACTTTTTCCGATAACTCTGAATGAGTAATGGCTGTGATTGACTTAGTTATATCGGCTAAGTCCAACGCGTTATGATGTTGTCAACGTTTTACATCGTCTGGTAAGACAGCACTTTTTTTCTTCAACCTCATCATGTTGTCAGGTTCAATGACCAACGATTTTTCGACGTTGTTGAATGCCTCATCATACCGTCCGAGATTATGGTAGACGGCTCCCCTAATGTTCAATGTCCATGAATTATTTGGTTCGATCTCTAACGATTTGTTGAAATCCCTTAATGCGTCCTCGTATTTCTTAAGATAATAATATACGGTTCCTCTTCCCCTCAATGTCTGTGCATTATTCGGCTCAATATTCAACGAATCGTTGAAATCTTTCAAGGCGTTATCATACTGTTTAAGATTAAGATAGACGCCTCCACGTCTGTTTAATGTCCATGCATCATTTGGTTTAATAGTCAATGATTTATTGAAATCATTCAACGCATCATAATATTGTCCGAGGTTAAGATAAACAAATCCCCTTCTGCTTAATACCCATGCATCATTTGGTTCAATTGCTAATGATCTACTGAAGTCATTTAATGCTTCGTCGTATTGTTTGATATTAAGATAGACACCTCCACGTCCGTTCAACGTCCACGCATCATTCGGTTTAATAGCCAAAGATTTATTGAAATCATTTAACGAATCATCATATTGTCCAAGATTAAGATAAACAATTCCTCTTCTGCTCAATATCCATGCATTATCCGGTTCGATTGCTAATGATTTACTGAAATCCTTCAATGCATCGTCAAATCGCTTATGGTTAAGATAGAAAGCTCCCCTCGTACTTAGTGTCCAAGCATCAATTCTACCCAACGATTTGTCGAGATCATCTAATTCGTTCGCATGCCTTCTGCTCGACGTCCGTGAATTATTTAATTCAATCTCCGACGATTTGTTGAAGTCATTTAATGCTTCATTATACTGTCCAAGATGAAGATAGACAGCCCCCCTATTCCTCAACGCACACGCATCGTCTGGTTCCATTGCTAATGATTTATTGAAATCTTTCAACGCATCATCAAGCCGTCCAAGATTAAGATAGACAGCTCCCCTCGTACTCAACGTCCAAGCATTGTTGGGTTCAATCTCCAACGATTTGTTGAGGTCTTCTAATGCGTTCTTATACTGCTTAAAATAGCGATAGACAGCTCCCCTTCTGCTCAATGTCCACGCATTATTATTATTATCCGGTTCCGTTGTTAATGATCTATTGAAATCCTCCAACGCATCTTCATACTGTTCAAGGCGAAGATATATCGCACCCCTAGTTCTCAACGCATACGCATTATTTGGTTCAATTTCCAACGATTTGTTGAGGTCATCTAATGCATCACGATACTCTAATTTCTTTAATCTCTTATAAACATCTTCACATAAAGGCCGCTTACTGGGGATTTCATCCCAACATTGTGAATACAATTTGATATATTCGTTGGGTGTTCCAGGGAACGGGGCATCACGAAAGCCCTTGAGTCTACAAAGAATGATCGCGGATTCTTTAGCACGTCCTTCACAAGGGATTTTTCCACTTGAAATCTCCCAAAGTATCACTCCAAGACTGAAAATATCGGATTCCTTTCCGCGTTTCGTACTATCAAAAGAGGCTGGATCCTTGTATGCTGAGTTGCCGTAACCATGAGATTGAGACATTTGAGCCAAAACGCTAGACAAACCAAAATCAGCAATCTTTGCGGTGCCTGCTTGAATAAGAATATTGTTGGAAGACTAAAATAAATTAATCTAAATTAGTATTTTTTACCAACTAAATGCGTACACATTACCGATGTAACAGGGACATACCAAATCCTTATGGATTATACCAAGTGAATGCAAATATCTTAACCCATTGACAGTCCCTAAACCCAATTTGTATTTGTCTTTCCACATCAGACTATTAAAGTGATCGGCTAGATGTTCACGTAAAGTCCCGCCGTCAGCTAGTTCCAACATTATGCTATAATTGTTATTATCGTTTGCGGCTGTTTGTTACAAAGCAACGGAATTAGTCGTGACTCAAGCTTGTTGAGAATAATAGTAACCATTTATCAAACCTTCTACTAGTCCGAGAAAACCGATAATGTTGGGATGGCCGTTTGCCATTCTGTGGTTAGTCACCTAATGTATAAAGGAAATGATCAAACATTAGCTCATAGAAAGTAGAGGTAAGCAATGTGCTATATAACAATAGTGACCTCTCGAACAAACTGTCTGTCAATGTCACCATTTCTGTATACAGGAAAAATAAACATCTTCACTGCAACAATCTTGCCAGTCGGAATGTGTCGCTTCTTATATATGACACCTGATGCACCCCTGCCCATCTCCGTAGACTCTGCTGATAGGTCGTTCTCCGAATAGCAAGAGATTAACCCCTGCTGGATTTTTGTCCGAAGCGTCGTTTGTAGGATATTCATAATGGTATAGCGATAGCAGTATCCTGAATAAAACGTTCTAAGTCCGAAATAACAAATACCTCTTTGTGTGACATACACACTGCAGCAATTTTTGATTGATAGATATTACCACTTTTATATCCTCGACAAAATTGTCCCAACATTATTTCGAGGTTATAGGATATGTTACTGTATCTTTTTTTTGATTTAAACGGGTCCGCCGACAAAAATACCAAAAAAGGATAAATTCGGCGATCACCATTATTAGTTCACATCGAATTTATTACGTGATCTTCGGTATGTCAATGTTTAATTGCGTTCCGAAACAGTTGGAAGGGTGTTTTATCAAACTTGTTCGATTCCAATTGCTATTTAAGTGATCTTTGACCCATATCACCCAATTTTCTTTATGTGCCTTTGTTTGCATGGAACTGGTACAGTTATGGGAAATACCACAGTTTCAGGAGTCTCTTCGAACATACTGGTCAATTCTACGAGCATCAATGTTAGTTATAACATTTTTTATGACAATTTCACTCCCTGTGCTTTTATTTCCTTTTTCTCCGTTTTTTTTTGTTATAATAAATTATTCTCATTGAAATCTTGGTCAATGATTGTATTTCGCTTTACATATTTCCTTCTCCCAATATAGGCCTTGGTTTGATTCATTTATTACACGCAATTTTGAGTTACATATTAGTATGTACAAGTTATTTCTAAAATTTTATGCCTTTTTTTTGAGCACTGTATACGCTCACCTGAAATAAGTAACGGACCTTCTTTCATAAAAGTATGCTACATAATAGTTGATCTTAATTTTATTGGGTAGCTTTCTGAGAAACTGTTACAATTTAATATGACATGCTTTCAACCAAACATTTTGCGGAATTTTGGCCCAATCCTCCAGTAAAGCATTTCTAAGTCCGAAACATTTTTGGACGCTTTCGAAGTCGATGTTCCACTCTAATCACATATGTTCGATTGAATTCAAGTCAGATAATTGGCTTGGCAAATCGGGCAAAGTTTTAATCTCCATCACCACAATTCAGGTTTGAACGTCTTTCGCTGTATGGATCGACGTGTAGTCTTGTTAAAAAAAAATAACCTTTCTCGGTATGTTTAGTGATGATAGATTTTTCAAGTATTCGAATGTGCCTTTAATTTTTCCAATTCCTTATCTGAAAAGCAGCCGCATATCATTAACTGAAGAAGCAATGCTTTTAATATTAAGACATTTTGCCAAACACGGCCTGTCTAACCATTATAAGCATAGTAAAACAACTTTATTGCTCCAGATAACGCTTATCCATTTTTTACATTCTCTTTCTTTCGAAACACCAACTAAGTTGGTTTTTTTGCTGTGACAATAAAAAGTTTTCCTTACTGGAATAGGCAAACTAAACCCAATGCCTGTTAGAGTACGATCAAAAATTTTGTTATTTTTATTTTTACTTTTTTTTTAAATTTTTTATTAAGCATATGAACAGGTTACTTAAAACAATTTGTAATATAGAAATCTGGGACAACCACTTATTGACGCAGCCTGCACATTTCCATAAATTATCCGCGTAATAGTTGTTTAGAAAACCTTGTGTCTTATTAATGTTGTTTCGTAAAACTAGCATTATGAATGCTAACAATTCGGTAATGATTACTTTTAGTCAGATCCAAATTCGTAAACATTTTCTATTCGTTGATTTAACGAACTTGTCCTCTATTTACGTATTGATTAACTTTAACCTTTACTTTGTAACAACGACAATTAACAGACACGATGCGTAATCTGTTCTATACAGTCATACCTCGTTTATATCCCCACTTTGGGACAGAACTTTTTTGGGGATATATTCGAGGTGGGATACAACTGAGGTATATATGTGTGTAACATTATTTAAAGCATACAAT
>CAJVPJ010000014.1:0-81997 GCA_910592205.1 Paraglomus occultum
AAGGAAAAAACGATCGTCCTGAGTTTTGTAATAAGTATTCATGCATAGAATCATCAATCAGCATTTTAAAGCGTAAATATTACGTGGCAAATTGGGCATCAATGGGATCCGGGTTTAATAATTTGGGGAAAAGTTCTATAAACATTTTTTGTCCCATGTCTAAATATCTACGAAACCACTTCCGAACCAGCGACAGAGTTGGAACATAAACAGGGTTCAACAATTCCCGGATCCACTGACGCCTCAATTTTTTTCACGTAATCATCCTGCGAATGCGATATTAGTACCTTCGGGTGAAATGCAATCGCAGTAACAAAATCGGTATGTTGAAAACAGCATAGACATTCCGAACGTGTTATATGCCATAATCTACAACAAACGTACGCTTCTGTTATTATTAAAGTTATACGGAATGTCGTTATTTCATTCTTATTCAATCCTTACCTCACTGTCTTGTCCATTGACGAAGATAGCAAAAAATTGTTCTATGAAAAAAAAAAGTTGAATTTCAGTAACATTGACTACAAAGCATCTTTTCCGTCCATCCCTCTTCTTCCCATCAAAACTGAAAGAGATTTCAAACCTTGCTCCAGCTCAGATCTAACACGTCAGCAGCATGTCCATGATATTCATACATAGGCTTGTCTCTAAATACCGGAGCACCAAGCTTGGCCCCGCTCTTTCCTTCGTATATGCTTGTTCCACTCCCTTCAGCAAAATGTTCTCTTTCCTCATCACTAGATATTACAGCCCAAACACGAACAACAGCATCTTGACCTCCAGTCGCTAAAAATTTGCCATCTTTACTAAACTTCATAATCCATATTGCCCCCGTTTTATTTGGACCGAATTTGGAAGATTGTGTGTTGGGGTTGAAGAGTTCCTGAGACAGGAAAAGTCGATTAAAGTCCTTTTTGGTTTTGAAACGTGTTCTGACCTGATGGAATAACCAGAAAACAACGATTAAAGTTTATATGGCGATGCAATGACCCGAGCCAATTCATTACAATTGTATCTAACCTTGATGTATCGTGGCTGAGCCTGACCATCATAAGATTGAACATCAGAATATACAGGGGCAGTGTTTCCCGTAAGAAAATTATCGTCTGCATCCTCTATACCTTTTTCGTGATTAGAAGTCCGTTTCTTTAGCCGATTTAGGAACGACCTTGGGCTGAGACCAATTGATATATTCTGTATTAATTTGAATACGTAAATGAATTCGCGTCTCCCGTTATATATATTTTCTTACCGATGATGTTTGCCATTTTTCTCTCTATCTCTTTTGTCATGCTCATTACTATCATCATCTATCCCTTTTGATAAGCCGTTCCAATTGCCACTTCCGTGTTTAGCCTCATCATCTCGAGGGCTACCCATATCAGTATCAGAGCCTGTTCGTTTCAGTATATGAAACGAAAGCGGATCGATTTTCCCATTATTTGATTTTTTTAGTTCTGCCTCTACATCTGTTGCTAACACTTGCTTCCCAGTGTCTAGATCTTTAACATACACTGTCACATCGGGATCTTCTTCGCAATTATCGGTTTCGATAAAAGTTTGAGAAGGATAATTGTCATTGGCTATAAATAAATTGGAGGTAACGGAATTTAGTAATAATTAAGAGAATGCTAATTAGTTGACTAGTGCGACTCCCGTATCGCACTGGCATAGTTATCAATAGTAAAAAAAACTTTATCAAAGACAAGAAAATATCAAATTGTTCTAAATGAAGAGTGAATTCGATCACTTTTCAAATAGGAAAAACAGCAGGAATGTATGCTAAAAGGAGTATACATCTAAATTATACTCTCTGGTATTATTGAAATTAGTTTTACCTGAAGTCAATGATGCATTATCCTTATCTCTTCTAGATGATACATCGGCTTCTGCAGTTTGGTCGTCTTCTGACAATGATCCACTTCCAGACAGACTGTAATCGGGGCCATCAGACAATCCATTCAATTCTTGTTCCCCATCGTCTAGTGATGTATCAGTAACTGATATCTCTGGAATAACGCATTTTTTATCGTCCTCCTTAGGTAGAGACGCTAACAGCTTGCTACGAGCGGCGGATGATAGTTGAACAGCGGAAAATCTGAGATTTAATGGGCGACCATTTAAATCATAGAACGTATCCTCTGCATCTACAAAACTATCGCTGTCGTTATCGGAAATGTTCATGTTTCCAGTATTGAACCCATTCTCTTTGGTTGTTCCATCTACTTATAGGCGCCCCCATGAAGTAATTATGATAGGAGATCTTGTCAAAAATGGTCAGATGGCATTACAAATTTCGGTTAGGTTTCACCAGATGCCATATTTCTTGATAATTTGGGCAAGTAAAGTTCAATTGGAGCGAACAAAAAGAAATGTCAACATAATATTTCAGGGGTCAAAAATGTAAATTTTGCTCCCCCGGCAATAGATTCTGAGTACAAAGGCTACACAGCACAGCCTGAAAGCCACAATCAAAAAAATAAAAATTTGCCGAGTTTCCGAGTTTGAAGCATCAATGTGGTTGGCCCAAAAGAATCGGCAATATATTGGTACTACACAGATTCGAGAATGAAGGCAGGTGTCATCAAAGACTAACATTGCGAAGACAAGTTTGAATGCTTGCATCGAAGAGGTGCATGGCTGACAATTAAACTCCTATTCGGAACAAACAAATAAAGAAATAATCCCTATCCATTTTCAAGTGGGACAATTCAATAATAGGATATTTTGCATATTAATAATAATGTTGATTCGTTTCACCTCACTGCCACAATGTTTCAACACATAGATATGCACAGTCAGTCTCGATAAGTCGTTAAACTCCAGCTAACGTTAGCTGGATGTGTCTCGACAAGTCGGTTTTACGTGACCAATTTGTAAGGCGTATTCGGCGGACCATACCGACTAAACTAGAATTGTATCATTACAGTATTAGTGTATGAATAGTAAACGGGTCTAACTAAATCGATCACGATAAGTCTGGACTACTTGTCGAGACTGATATTTGATTCAATAACAATACTTTCTCGGTCAACTGATGGTCGTAATTTACTTATTATCAATAACTACTACACAGTCACTCTCGATAAGATGAAGTTGGCCTAATACGCTATTTCCCGGAACCAAGTCAGTTACAATAAAATTGAACTCGGATATAATGATTTTACCTATAATCTCGCGATATAACGTTTAAGTATGTTGTGCGGTTCATATAGAACCAAGCATATCAAAACGATTTCGATATGATAAAGTATCTCTATAACTGGTGATAATTTTATGGAGCAGAACATCATATTAAATCACTTAAATTGAACAACTTAATCAAGATTTTTAACTCGTCGTGGAGTAGATGTAATTACTAATTACATTAGACAGCAAACCAAAGAATTTATTATGATAAAATGAAAAGTTTAAACGTTAAAAATTTTATGAGGTTATCATCCTCAATGCATTCCGAAGACACATCATTGAATGTGTTATCATTGTCATCACACATTCTATCGATGTCATGGTCATTTGACTTTAGAAAGCAGATTTTAATCAGATTAGGAGAGCAATACGGTACGCAAAACAAAAGTAAGCAAAATTATCTCAAGAACTTGTGGATAAAGAAGGCCGTACATATTCTATACTACGTCCTGGCGGATCTTGAGCCTTTTTGCATTTGCAGATTCTTCTGTCGCTGAAGCCGAAGTCGCACCATGAGCGCGTTTCCCATTGGTAGCTATTACCGACCCACCTCCTGTAATCCTCTGTGAATAATATGTTAGTAAAGTGAACTAAATGTCATCGTAGATGGTATTTCATATCGACAGCAAAATGAACCTTTCCAATTGTCGTTGCAAAGTTTTTTTTTGGTGATATTTATTAATGAACTAGTGGCTTCTACCTGCATCGATAAAAAGAAGCGAATTAATAAAACGCCAATTTATTAGAGCAATCAAGAAAGCTACAACCTTTGCAGTCTGCAGCTGATCTTGTAACTTTCTGTTCAGTTCGATTTTATTCCAAACGCGTTGACATCGTGAAAAGTAAGACGGTGACCCTCAAGAACAATAAACAAATTAATGAGTAGTAAAGGTATTTACACGGACTTGCACACTACGAAAGCAGTACAACGGGCATTCCGAACATAAGGTAGACAGCATTCCGTTGTCACCGTAGCCCATACTTTGAAATTTCTGTTCAGCTGACTAACGGTTTTTTTCGGTTCTAATCTATTTTATTAAAATTGTTGTAACAAATGACAAGAATTTGTCAACTTCAGAATAACCACGTTTAATACTCGTAAAAATCGTTATTGTTGCAATAGTTGCTTCCTGTAATTTGTCAGCAGTATTACTTACATATATTGGGGATATGGCTCGCGAAAGCACTAAGAAAACTTCATTAGTTGAAGTCGAAGCCTTTTATAACTGACCAGGATATTGCTCATGTTCACTGATTGCTTGGCAAGGCAGTCTCAACTACGACAATTACTTCTATTCATTTTTATTAAGCATGGACAGTAACTGTTTCCATTACCATTTCATTAGCAGAAATTTTTTGAGCGATTTCCAAAGCCGTGCTAGCCTCTGATGTAATGGTCGACTTACCGTAAATCACGAAAGTCTTTTATTTTAATTTAAGATTTTTAATATATAATAATAATTACATCATAACTGTAAAGTAAACTTACAGACTAGCTTGTTTTAGAGAATCGATTTGCTCTTAATATTGTCGCACGATTCTGATAGTAATTACTATTCTAAGCTGATTAAGCTGTGATCCACGTGAATATGGCTGCGACTCATCACGTGGCTGACTTGTCGAGACTGGCTATGTAAACATTAATTCAAATATGACATAGTAGAGCATATGGGATGCGGACAGAATATCGAATAACAAGTGCGTGCCACAAAGCGAAATACCCAGCACAAGGGTTAATATTACGGTTTTTGTTTTAAGAGCATCCAAAAGCTTTCTGTTATAGAGAATCTCACTCCAATCACTATCAAAAAATAAATCAGAGTTATTTTTTCAAGGCAGAGGTTTTAACACGAAAAGAATTATAACAATTTATTTGAACGAGAAAAAAACCAACATGACGTCCGATATATCAACTAATTTGCCATTACGACTGACAGAGAGGTAATTAAGTTACTTCGAATACACACGATAGAGTAATTGTATTCGAAAGCATTTATGTTACGTCAACACAATAATATAATTAAGCTTCATAAAGATGTCGGGAGACATAGAGTTTTCGTCCAAAGCAAGCGTACTTTTGACGATGTATACAAAAAAATTAAAGATATGTTAAAAAATTTTCCTCGTCTTCAATTCATAGTAATGTTGTATGATAGTTTAGATGAGCAATTTCTCGAAAAGCATGCGTGTAATTAATTTCTTATCGTCTAAGCAGCAACCGTCACATATAATAGTAGGACCAAATAACAGCCACTTGCGTCTTTTGTTTCGAATAATACAAATTAGAATTTAAATAAAGAAGAAAGCCGGTCACTGCTTTGGCTTTGCTCTGGATGTTATATTTTTAGTCTTAACCGCTCACTGATTGTTAATAGCATTCTGACGGGATTCTAAAAAAAGAATCTAGTTACACATACACACGGAGGATCATGTGTAACAACTGAAACGGGTTTGTTTTGTCATTGTGTGTCTCAATTTATGCAAATCATTATACGACCAGTAAATGCGGAATAACGATAATCTCCGAACCCTTCTTACATTCCATATAAATCGGATGCACTTGTACAATGACCTATTTTTACGTAAATCCGTACAATGGAACTAATTTGAGGAATGTATTTAACTTCTGTAACAATGGGGGACTGGCATTAAATATTATTGTTATTATGAGTCATATCATATTATTTTTACAACTCTAGCATAGCAAAAGCCATATTCTAATCGCTAATTATAAAAACTAATATTTATTGTACTAATTATATTTGATTGCTTCGGTTTTTATCTATTAGCGGTCATGTGCACGTTCGACAAATTTGGTTATGTGATACCATGAGCGAGTACGTTCCTCAAAAAGGGCAATATGATTGTTTTACGAAAATCATCAGGGTATGACTACGGCTCTTGCGTTTTTCTCAAGTAATAGTAATGATTGTGGTTGCGTAAAATGCGTAATGTTCTATTATTTGTTTATCTGAATTATCGATTTGCTCAAGTGGAGGAGCTCTATCGCAAGTGGTGAATGTATTAAACTGCGGCTGTATGTCTAGCAGTTTACACCACATATGAAGCAGGGGTCATGACAGCGTAACGACTATCCCATGACTCGGGTAAAAAAGGTATTTCGAATTTCTTTAAAATTACTGTAATAGTTCCATCCTAAATGGAGGAATGATAATATTGTGTAAACCGGAAACAAAATCATACCTTTTAATTCTGGCATCTAATTAAAGATAATGGTGTAAAAATCAAAAGTAAATGAACCACGCGTCGATAAACCGTTTAGCTATCACCTCTTATTATTATGAACGATCACATGAAATTTCACATTTTCTGTTATGACGACTTTAATAACACTTTAAAGGAAATTATCTTAGCGAACAGCTACATAATTAGTCAATGTTTATAGTATTATTAATTAATCCCATTAAAGCTCAATACCATGTCTGTTGCACAGCATGATTGGTTTTTGAACGTGACAAGTTTATTTCAAAAACATGTTTAACAATATTGAAAATATTTATTTATTGGTACACTTCTTTTATATTCTACTACTCGTCTGATTAATGATGCAAACTTCTATCCCACGCTTTTAATAAACCTTTTTATCGTGCGGATAATGCATTGACGACATAATCGCATTGTCCACAATAATGATGGGAAAACATATTACCGCGGCTAAGAATCAATGCTGGCTACATTCCCACAAGTTCATTCTTCCAATATCAATGCAACTACGGTTCTGGCTTTTCCAGTTTTTGTCACTATTATTGTTGTCGTTGTCTGTATTATTGTTGTCTGTATTATTAGTAATAAGATCCGGATGATTGGCTGGTCACATGTAGTCTATCCATTGATATTGATTGTCTACCCAAAAATGAAGGACAAAACTTTCAAAACTTTCTTCTTAAATGACAATGAAGAATAAACTTGTATATTGCCCACAATTTGCTGCGGGATATCTCACAATTGTGCACAAGTAGAATACTCAAAACCGGCTTTTTTATTTGTCCGGTAGCAAGTAGAAAGAATACTCTGCGCAGACTGTCGATCATTTAAATATTCATATATAAACCGTTAACTATTACCAATGTCAAGTGTGCCCAGAGTATGGTGTAACAATTACGAGATCACTGTTCTAATTCCCGTTACAATAAACTCTATAGAACTACTCACATTAGACCACACTATAATTATTCTGAATGAGTCAAGCCGCGAGGGGAGTCGGCGACCCGAGGCATGCAGCAATATCAACTAATGATAACTTGAGGCGGTCTACTAGTGTGAACAGACCCAAGGAGTTTGCATCAAAAGTCAAAAACAGAAAAACTTCGAAACGAGAACGGAGAGTGTTTGTTAATCTACCTTTACCAAGTACTCACCTTGACCGTCGAAATGATCCAAAAGTCAAATATGTATCAAACAGAATTGTTACGTCGAAATACACGACATTAACATTTGTACCAAAGAACTTGTTTGAACAGTTCAGACGGGCGGCCAATATGTATTTTTTATTTATGGCCATTCTGGGACTGCTTCCCTTTTTTAGTGTTAATAATCCAGTTTTAACAGTACTTCCCTTATCAACAGTCGTATTTATTACAGCATGCAAGGATGCAGTCGAGGACTATAATCGCCACAAAATTGATAAACAGTTCAACAGTTCAACCTGCTACTATCTACAAAACTTTGTTAACGTCAACTATCCTATGGAGAAACGTGTTTCTCTCTTTGATCGAATCATCTCGAGTATTGTGGACTTTTTCACAGAGCTAGTCAAAATAAAACCAAAGGATCAAAAATCTTCACGTGATGTTCAAGACCAAAGTAAGGTTGAGGAACGTCAAGAGAGTATTGACGAAGAACCGTCAAACAAGGTTAATGGTGATCCAGAATGGAAAAAAACATATTGGCGCAATGTCAGGGTCGGTGATTTTATATTTCTTCGTAATGGCGATGCAGTACCTGCAGATGCTATAATACTTTCCACCTCTGAATCAGAAGGCGGATGCTTTGTAGAAACCAAGGATCTCGACGGCGAAACTAATTTAAAACCTAGGAAGGCTATCCCTGACACTAACAACATTGGGTCTGCAAAAGACTGTGTCGAAACAAAATTTTATATTGATGCGGAGGCGCCCAACTCGAATCTCTACTCCTTCTCTGCTGCCGTAGCATTAGTTGACCCGGCCGACCCAGATATACAACAACCGCCGGCGGTAGCGACAAGGAATAGGGATTCGATACAGTCTGTTCAATCAGTTAGCACGAATCGTCGGAGTTCAAGAAACAGTAATTTTTCAATGCAAGCACAAAAGTCTGTGCCAGTCAATATTAACAACTTATTGTTACGCGCGCACGTTATAAGAAATACCGAATGGGTGATTGCGATGGTTGTGTATACTGGTGTTGAAACTAAAATTATGCTAAACAGTGGAGAGACTCCTAGCAAGAGAAGTCGGATCGAAAAGGAAATGAACAAAGAGGTATATGTCTCGTGCTTGTCATACCTCAGTTCTCAATGCGTCATACGTCATATGTTCCTAAACGTTTTAAATTTCATTGCCTTACAGGTTATATTCAACTTTTTTGTTCTCATTGCCCTCGCTTTGATCTGCGCTATTGGAAGTGCAATATCTTCTGCAAATTTGTCAAGTAAAACGAACGGAATAGCCACAAAGCTGTTAGATTCTAATCGGGATAGCATTGCGTTTGCGGCTTTTCTAACCTTTTGGTAAGTATGTGCCATCTTGCATATAACAGTCCCCAAGACTAAAATAAAAGAAAATTCACTAAATGTTTTTGTACAATTAACAGGGCAAGTCTGATTATCTTCCAAAATATTATTCCCATATCACTATATATTTCTATCGAATTTGTAAAGACGTTTCAAGTAAGTTGGATTATAATATCACTTCAAACAATGGGTCATTCCGGATGCGATGATATAACCTACCAATGATCCAATCAGGCATATTTCATTTATAATGACCTCGACATGTGGGACGAAGACACACAAACTTCCTGTGTTCCCAAATCTGTAAGTATTTTGCTTTTTCCACCAATATTTTTTCAGCCAACCGCTAATGATAAATTTCTTCTTTCCAGTGGAATCTATCCGACGATCTTGGCCAGATAGAATATGTCTTCTCTGACAAAACCGGAACACTTACTCGTAACGTAATGCAATTTCGTGAATGTTCAATTAATGGTAAAGTCTACGGGCGTAATGGATGGGCCGGTAAAACTGATGCCGAGAAAGGGAAAGAAGCAATGCAAGGGCAAGAAACGGATGTCACAAAGCAAGACCCAGAAGACATATGGCGGTCATATCTCACCGAAATGAGAAAGACCTTTGAACCCAAATACGCAAGTACGGATCCAAGCTTCTTGACTTTTGTCGATCCAGAGCTCTTTAGAGGGCTGCAGCACGTAAAGAACAAGGATGATGGCTTGGAGGATGGCGGTAGTAGTAGCGAAAAAGTAACAGAAACCGACAGTAGTAGAGGAAACGCCGAAAATATAAAAGAATTTTTTACGCTCTTAGCAGTGTGTCACACTGTAGTACTAGAGAAAAGTTTAGAAACAGGAAAAGATGAGAGTGATGATAACAAGGCAGAATCCGAAGCGTTAATATCATCCGACACTAATTCATCGACTATTGACATTACTCAGAATGGTAGCAGCACAGATGACATTCCTAACAAATTATCTCTTCGATTTGCAAAAGTCAGTATCAAAAAACATTTGAACACAAAACGCTTGGGTTCCATCGTACCATCCCTCGGCGGTTTAAATTCTTTGGTTGGGCCTTCTCCTTCGGTCAATAAAGGTCCACCAATAGATGGCACTGTTGCTGTTCAATTAGTCTATCAAGCCGAGTCTCCTGACGAAGCTGCGCTAGTTTCTGCGGCGAAGAATGTAGGTTTTGCTTTTTTGAGACGAAACAATAATTATTTGAGAGTGGACATACTCGGAACGGAATATGATTTTGAGGTTTTGAACGTTTTGGAATTTAATTCGACAAGGAAACGAATGAGTATCATTGTACGAAGACCAAAAGAGTTGGGAGGTGATGTTGCATTGTTTTGTAAAGGAGCAGATAACGTCATAATGGAACGTCTGGCTGCCGGACAAGATGATCTTATCGCGGCGACTACGAAGGATATTGATGATTTTTCTAATGCGGGTAGGTGAACTCTATACGACGGGCCTTTTGTTTTAACTTTGCCTCATCGCTCCGTCCCCTTTTCTTTCTTTAACTTAGGTCTTCGGACCTTGACCCTAGCGTACCGTACGCTTGAACCAGCATACTATGCCGAGTGGGCTGCAAAATATCGCGAGGCTTCAACGTCTATTGAAGACCGCAACGCTAAAATCGATGCTACTGCCGATGAAATCGAACGCGAGCTCATATTGCTTGGTGCTACTGCCATCGAAGATAAACTCCAAGAGGGCGTCCCTGAATGTATAGCTACCCTTCGTGAGGCTGGAATGAAAGTGTGGGTACTTACTGGTGACAAATTGGAAACGGCTATTAATATTGGTTTTGCAGCGCAACTACTTACAAAAGATATGAAGCTATGGACATTGAGAACTGCAAACAAGAAAGACGTTATTTCAAGGTTTAATGAAATTGTTGATAAATTCATCGATATCGATGGATCAATACGGGAGGCAGATAAAGGAGAATCTTCAAGTGCACGACAACATGCATTTGTGGTTGATGGTGGTGCTCTAGCACATTTATTGGAGGATAAGCTTTCGCGGACAAAGTTGTTACAAGTTGCCGAAGTGTTTGCATCTGTAATATGTTGTCGAGTGAGCCCCTTACAAAAGGCATTGGTTGTAGAATTAGTCAGGAAGGGTAAGAGGACTGTTACCCTGGCTATTGGTGACGGTGCCAATGACGTTAGCATGATTCAAGCAGCAAACGTCGGTGTTGGCATTTCGGGTCAAGAAGGTGAGCACAAGGCGGAACAGATGTCAATTTATCAATTATGATGAAACTAATGAACAAGGTATTCCGTCTTTGAAATAATTATAGGTGTACAGGCCGCAATGGCAGCCGACTATGCGATTGCACAGTTCCGATATCTCCAGAAATTACTTATAGTACATGGACACTGGGATTATATGCGTATTTCCGAAATGATATTAAATTTCTTTTATAAAAACGTTATTTGGGTATTCCCAGTGTTATGGTATCAGATATATTGCTTGTAAGTGATTGGAAACAGGCAAAATGTTGGGCATTTTTGTTTGACAACCATAATTGATACTGACTGTACATTTTTTTTCTCTAGATTCTCTGGAAATATATTCTATGATTACAGTCTTGTCCAACTTTACAACATGATTTTCACAGTAGGGCCTGTTATTGTATTAGGTAATTTTTTCATTCAACCTTTGATATCAGAATTTTATTCCGTCTCCTTTTCTCAATGACAAACATCACCTCATCGTCTTTCACTTTTCCAGGTACTACGGATCAGTCCGTGACGGCTTCATATTGCCTCCGCTATCCTGGTATCTATAGCATAGGCATAAAGCAACTCCGTTACAACCGCTTCCGTTTTGCACTATATTTTCTTGATGGGATCTGGCAATCTCTAGTTGTATATTACACCTTCCATTTCATCCATTACAATACGCAAGGGGTAGTCTCATCATCAGCTTACTCGACCGGTACTGATGAATTCTCGACAGCTGTGGCAGTGACAGTGATCATAATTGCTAATCTTTTTGTTGGATTCAACACATACCATTGGAACGTATTCATCTGGGTCACTGTATTTGGAGAGATTGTTATCCTGTTGGCGTTTGTTCTAGCGTATGGCGCATTTCCGTCTCTCACGCTTTACGGCATTGGAACGCAGATATTTAGTCAAGGAACATTCTGGTTTGGAATGTTATTTGGAATCTTGGCAGCGGGGCTGCCTAGATATTTGATAACGTTTATTAAGCAGTGGTTCTATCCTGATGACTTGGACATTGTCAAACAGATTAAAGCAAAAGAAAAGCAGCAACGCTGGACAAAGGCAAAAACAACAAAGCCTGAGATTACTATTGAAGATACAACACATTAATTAATTGTAGTAATTCTATATACGATATAATTGTTTGATATTGTAACATTTATTTTAGATCTGTTGTTTGTAATTAGAGAGTAAAATGAATGAATATTAATACAACTGCATCATAAGCCACAAACTATATTTAATGCAATGCTGTTATGAATTGACGTGTGAACCGAGATGACATTGATAAATTGATTTTGTGGGTTCGACGCAAGACAAGAAACTAAAAATACGGTATACTCGCCGATGCTCACATATTTCCACGGAATGTAGACGCGTTCCTTTCTCGGAATGGAGCATCTGCAAATATCTATTGTCGCTCATAATTCAAAGACACGATATTCCACAAGTACGGCGACATATCGTTTGCTTTTCTGACCGCTTTACGAAAATCAAACCGAGAAGCTATCCGATAGTCATTTCACACTGGCGCCGGGATTTCTTCCACACCTTCTAACCCAGTAACATTTGATTTCCTCCTCTCTATCCACTCAACGACTCTTCCGGCTAACCTTCGCGAATTCAACACAATGTCATTAACACTAACGCCCAGATAACTGGCTCCCGCTACACTCAGCCTTCCCCCGCACGTATTCCTAATAGAATGGTGTAATTCCCGCATTCTGTCAAGATGCCCCACTCGATACTGTGGGATACATGCCCTCTGAATAGAAACATTCCACAGCATCGGTTCTTCTCCTATTCCCAAATGGTTCGATACAACCCATCGCGCATGAGACAGCAATTCATCTTCATTTGGAATCGAATTCATTCCGGAATAATAATGTCCTCCCAGCATCACTGTCAGCTTGGTTATATTTACTTTGTCCTGAGATGGAAGTGCATCAGAATCGAACACGACCCCGAGAGCGCTATAAATGTTATTTGGTGTTGATGCCGGGATTAAATAACCAAATCCAGTAACCGGAAGAAGAGATGGATCCGAATACGCTAGATTAACAACTGCCACAGTAGCTGAGCGTGTTTGACACAGATGAGGAAGGGTGGGTGTGAGAATATGTGAGAGTATATCAGATGGTAATGTGCTTATAATGTGCAATGATGAGAAGACGGATGACTCTGTATGGACCTGATGTAAAACGAGGGAAAGGGAGAATCATTCACAAGGATTGGATGAGAAGACATAATGATGGAATAGATATTATCAATATGATGGCAATTATCAATGAAACTAACCTTGGCTTTCTCATTCTCAATTTCAAGTTTGACAACCTTCTCACCAGTTTTAATAGTTACATTCTCTTTCATTTTCAGTTCCCTTTCCAGCGCATCGACCATCATCTGAATTCCATCCTTAAATGAAAATATGCTGATTTTACTCATATCATTCATTAAATCTCCTACACATTCTCCAAGTTCCCTCTCCAATTCCCTCTTATCTCCCACTTCTTTCAACCCTCTCATTAGTCCTTTTAACACTGATCCATAGTAACGTTCATAATAATACAAAGAAGGAAGGACAGAACGGACGGATAACTGGTTAGCGTCTCCAGCATATATTCCATGTATCACAGCACTCAGTATATTATCGGCAATGTGAGAGTTAAACCGACGGGCCATAAACGCGCCGATAGATTCGTCATCAGTGTTGGCAGGTTTGACAAAGGGTTCACGAAGGATGCCTGGAATTGCCTTGCGGATGAAAGCACGAGATAAAGACGGAGCGAGAGAAAGAAGAGAATGAGGTAACTTGTTGAGACGGTCGGGATAGTAAATGTAACGATTAAGAGCAGCAGGATGAGTTTTTGGTATGGTTATGAGAGAAGGTGTGAGATTAAGACATTTTATCTATCAAAGTGATAAATGATACGCGTTAGAAAAAAAGAAGTTACTTGAAAATAATTTACAAGCACGTAAATGCATTGCACGTTTCTCACTCTACAATATTATCCTAACCTCCTCTTATTCTCTACTACATTAGCTTCCTCACCAACTCCAATACGGCTAGCCCGCCCAGCCCACCAGGTCTTATTGTTCGTGGACCATACTCAAAGAGTATTCCCTGCTCTCCATGTCGTCTCGACTGTATCCACCCACCAAGTCTGTTTGATGCTTCTATTATTGTTATTTTACATGACTTTGGCAAACTTTGTGAGAGATACCAAGCCGTAGAGAGACCCGATATACCACCACCTAAAATGGCGATGTTGAATGTGGAAGGCATAGGAAAAATATTCTTACAGGAGAAGTGATAGAGTCTGCGCCACAATTCGTGAACGAAACATTTTGCAATTGGCCCCTGCTATGAAATTACTAAGATATTGGCTCAACAACGCATTTGCTCGATAACCAATACTTCTCTCGTCCTCGTCTTGGACTTTTAATCAGGCTGCCTCATCATGTATCCATGATCAATGAATATCCACTGCCAATACTAAGGAAAAGAGACTTTTCAATGCCTGATACCCAATAATGATAGTGTTTTATTAGTGTAAATTATATTCATACATTTTATATAACTATATACCAGAAACTCTACGTCCCTTAACAAAGACGTCTATAATATTTCTGTCATCACCTAAAAATATAAACTTTTCAAATACACGCTCAGTATCGTCCATGTCGAAAACGTCGATAGGAGATCCTTCTGCACAAGGATCGATCAAAAGTGCATCAAAATCCTTTCCAACTTTAAAGTTCCCAACAGTGTCTTGCAAATTAACCAACTCTGCTCCACCCATTGTGGCCAAGAAAACCAACTCGGATAATTTAAGATGTTCCCCATTCCCATCTGTCATAGCAACAACTCTGCTGGTTGCACTCGCTCTACGCATAGCATCCAAGATACTCTTGCTTCCTCCACCACTTATATCAGTCCCGAGCCCGACTTTGATACCATCTTGCAATAATTGGCGAACTTTGCACACACCGGATCGAAGAGCCAAGTTCGAATTAGGGCAATGAGATATACCAACATTGCGTTGCTTGAGCAGATCTCTTTCATCATCCGTCAGGTGCACTCCATGAGCCATGATCGTTTTATGATTGAGTAATTTATGATGATCGTATACCGATGTATAATCCTTTATGTCTGGAAACAGTTCGGAGACAAACGCGATTTCCGCAGTGTTTTCCGATAAATGAGACTGTATAGGGACATCATACTTTGCTGCAATGTCAGCGAGAGCAGTCATAAGCTTTTCCGTACAAGTAATGGCAAACCTCGGAGTCACTATAGGCTGTACTAGATTTTCGCCCGCATCAAGATCAAGCACATATTTCACAAACTCTTCTGTATGCAGTACACTATCGTTACTATTCTCTACGTAGTATTCAGGAGAGTTTCTATCCATGTTCACTTTGCCAATGAAACCTCGCTGACCACTACCTTTTACCGTTTCTGCTAGATACTTTGAAGATTCCAGATGAATCGTTGCATAGTATACGGCGGTCGTCGTACCGTTGCGAAGCAGATGGGAGACGAAGCGAGGATAGATTTTTGCCGCGAATTCGGTTGATGAGAACGAATGTTCTAACGGAAATGTATACTTTTCAAGCCACTCCAGTAGTGGGAGATCCATTCCTGTGCCTGCGTTGGCATACTGAGGAGCGTGCTGTGTGGAAATATATAATTGGTTAAACGAAAGACTTTGACTTGAAAAAGGGGAAACCAGACTGACCGTGTGCGTGTCTATAAAACCAGGCATTATGAATTGCCATTCGGATAATCGTATGAGTTTCTGAAAGTTTTAACAAGGTCAACGACCAGTAACTGTCAGAGCAATAAATTTTCAAGTGGGCTTTAAAGATCTCTACCGAATCTTCAGCCAGGCCTTCCAAAATACTATCCAATTCCTCTGCTTCCACGTTCTCTTGCAATGAAACAATCTTGCCGTCACCGTCTACGCTTAATAATCCATTCTTTATGATATGCAGCTTGTCTAGAGACAAGGAGTGTATTATTGTCCCATAAAACAACTGTTTGACGTTAGACATTGCGGGTAAAGTCGTGCTGAAAGACTTGAGCGATGCGCATTATAACTAGCAAATACAATTACAATCTGAATTTGGAAATTGATTATTATTATCCGTAATAGTAACGCTATAGAGCCGACAAATAGAATTTCTAAATTGCGAGAAAGACGTCGCGTTTACTTGGTGTGTCAAAGCGTTATCATGCACAATTTCTTTTCTTCTATCTATCACGACTCAGGCCAGGGATCTCTGTTAATATTTGAATACTAGAAAGCGTATTTGGTTACGATCAACGAGCGAAACCTGAAAGTGCACACACGTACGACTAATACTAATAATAGTTTTTAAACAGCCGGGAACATTCTCGACGTTATGAAAATTATAAGCCGTAATTTCTCGATTGAGATCTTAATTATTTGACGCGAGATGGAAGTAATATTCGCATATTTATTACTAACAATGGCTCACTATTTCTGTCATGACTTCGAGTATTACCCGGCTCGATACCAAATTTGGTCAAAGTCACCTATGACGATGAGAATATACTGTATATACGTGATCATGTAGCTGAGCAACTATCTAAACCGATTTCCGAATTCTTGTCCCATTGTATTCCTCATCAAATATTAATATGTATTGACAGTCTCTGGTTTTTTGATCTGAAGTAGTAATGTGTTCCTATCAAGCGATTAACGAGATCGAATCGTTGTCGCATTTATGAATAATGGTTTCTTTCAAAGAACATTATCAAGCAGAGAATCGCATACTCCGTTGTATTACGAACTAATTGGAAGGTAGAGTTTGTAAAATACCTACTGAGAAACAATGTTGACATTAAAGATTGTTTTTATCGGAATTCATAAGTTGTAGGGATTATAGACAGCGTACCACTACTTTCCAAACTAAATCCTTTGTTTTTCCCCTTGCTTGCCTTGGATGAACTGGTGTCTGTTTACAGTGACTGTTGAACCCGTGTAGTATGATATATAGTTCCCGCTTCGTGCTAATCAACTAATTTCGAATCATTGTTTATAATAATAACGTGTCATTATAATATTGTGAGAATTTGGCCACAATGGATGTAGTGAGCGCAGATTCTGCGGATTTTATAACGTCCACTCTGCACCGCACGGCGATTTTTAGTTCGGTAAACCGCGCATACACGGTTATTTATGGGAATGGTTACCAAAATGTTATTATCAAAAAGATTCTTGGACGTTATCGATATAATCTATAGATGTACGGTTGATCTTCGATCGCGCAGCAGCAAAAACGATGGTCCAGTTCCTATTGGAGAGGCACTGATTCAATTTCGATAGCCGATAATTCCCTTTGCCAAAGTTCTTCATCATTTACATTGATGACATGGACAGATCAAAGTTTGGCAGGATAATAAAGAGCATAAAGAGAATTGTTCAAATCGGACGATCTAAACATGTGCCTTAAAGAGGATCTAACAAAGAGAATATTTAATCAGGGTGGGCAATCCCACTTGTTTTGGGAATGAAAATCATGTTCGTATGACTGCTAGATAGGTGTGTTCCGAGTGTTAAAAAGATTGTATGGGCGTGTGCATGCAAATTTTATTGGTTACCCATCAGTCAGATGAATAACAAACCGCATACTTTTTGAAGCTAGCGCGCTCTGATCTATCTTATCGGGCTGATGATGTAAAATCTATGAAAGACTGTGATATAAAAGAGACGTCTTTTGAATTGCAGTCGTTGTAACTTTCCGCCTAAATCTATAAGAAATGTTCAACGCCATGGCCAACGAAACAAGTCTTGGATGGATCACATCATTGACACTCGATTTCCCCACGCAAAATATTCGCAAGACATCCATCATTTGCACTATTGGTATGTGCATATAACTCCCCATTTGTGTACTCATATATAGGCAATGGTCGCTGAATACTAATGTTTCGCGTTAAACCATGCTTTTCAAGGTCCTGCGACCAATACTGTGGAAAAATTAGTAAAATTACGGAGCGCGGGAATGAATATTGTCAGACTAAATTTCTCGCATGGATCTCATGAGGTAAGTGACCGCGTATTTTAATCAAGAGAAAATGAGCCGTAATAATTAACAAATTCGAAACCTTTATAGTATCATAAATCGGTAATCGATAATGTCCGAAAGAGTTATGCCTGTAAGTCTCGCACTTTTCGTTGAGTCTAAAAGCTTCTGGTATCGTGTTTCTATCTTTGACGCCGCCTTTTTTTTTTTACCTCCAAAGTGCATCACGGACGACCAGTTGCTATCGCTCTCGATACGGTAATCTACAATGCAAATACTCTGTGTGTTTGTGTGTTTATGTAAACGCTAAACCACGTATCTTTTGTTGATCAACAATTGTTGTATCATATACACGTTGACACCATGTAGAAAGGTCCAGAAATACGAACGGGTATTATGAAAGACAATGTCGAGGTAAGAGATTGCTCGTTGGTTTTTTCGTTTTCCATTTTGCAACAAACTCGTTTTAAGAAATGGTCAATTTCTAGCTTCCGATAGAGGCGGGTCACATAATGAACATTACCGTCGATGACAAATATGCCAATTGTTGTGACCTCGACATGCTTTACGTCGACTACAAGAATCTTTCCAAAGTTATCGAAGTTGGGAAAGTAATTTACGTCGACGATGGTATCCTATCTTTTAAAGTGCTCGAAGTCCATGATGACCATTTGAAAGTACAAGCGTTAAATTCTGGCACTCTAAGCAGTAAGAAAGGGGTTAACCTACCACAAACAGACGTTGATCTTCCTGCGATATCTGAGAAAGATAAAGGAGACTTGAAATTTGGAGTTGAGAATAACGTGGATATGATATTCGCGTCGTTCATACGTAGCGCCAATGATGTCAAGGCAGTCAGAGCTGTTCTTGGAGAAGAGGGAAAATCTATCAAGGTTATTGCTAAGATAGAGAATTATCAAGGCGTTAACAATTTCGATGAGATTTTGCAAGAGGCTGATGGAATCATGGTTGCAAGAGGTGATTTGGGGATTGAGATTCCAGCATCGCAGGTGTTTGTTGCTCAAAAGATGATGATTGCTAAATGCAACCTTGCCGGGAAGCCTGTTATATGGTATGAAACCCATTATTGTTTTTATGGGCCATGAATTTTCCATGTATGGAACGTTTGAACTTACTCGAGTTTTTCGGTCTGCTTCCCCAGCGCCACACAGATGTTAGAGTCTATGACGGTAAGTTTTTGGTTTCTCATATTGTTATATTCTTTCGTTATTTTATCCGACGACTTTTTGATACATTTTGACGGAAACAGTATAATCCTCGACCGACGCGCGCAGAAGTAAGCGATGTTGCAAACGCGGTTCTCGATGGTGCAGACTGTGTTATGTTATCTGGTGAAACGGCCAAAGGGACCTATCCTATCAAAGCTGGTATGTTTTCATGTCATACACGTCAATTTTTATATCGTTTCATATATATAAGCTTATCCATTTTTTCTTTTAGTGGAGATGATGCACGAGACATGCGTGAGGGCTGAATCAGTGATCTTTTATCCAACACTGTTCAATCAACTGCGAGCTCTAACCGTCACGCCAACACAAATACCAGAAACAGTAGCTTCGTCTGCTGTATCTGCAGCTCACGAGCAGCAGGCTGGATGCATTCTTGTGTTGTCGACTTCTGGCACTACCGCTCGGTTTATTTCTAAATACAAGCCAAAATGTCCAATTATTACGGTGACGAGAAATGAACAGACGGCCAGACAAATCCATTTATGTAGAGGATGTTATCCATTTATTTATGATCAGCCTCGTAAAGATGACTGGCAAGAAGATGTCGAAAGTCGAATAATGTGGGGAATGTCACAAGCCGTGCAACTTGGGTATGTTGAAGCTGTCGTGCGTTGGTTTGGAAAGTTAACCGCGCAGAAAATTAGAAACTACTTGTTCTAGCGTACCTTAATTGCGTATGTTGATTTCTGCTGAACGCGTATCATTTTTTGTCCACTGTAGAGTTCTTCATGCGGGAGATACCGTAATTGCTATCCAGGGATGGAAAGGAGGTCAGTAAACTTTCTGACATGTTTCCCTCCGATGTTTGATCATCAATACGTCTAACGTGTTTCTATTCGTAAAGGTCTCGGAAATACAAATACTATGCGAATCTTAAAGGCGCCCGAAACTGACTGATTAAACATGACTATTACTATAGCTTTTCTTGTATTTTTAAATATTAAATATCTTGGGTTATTGCAATTATTAGTAGCACATGCTCTGATCTGTGTGGTTCCGTGTGAGGAAAATCCTCAATTTCTTCTAAAGTGTTTCACTACCGTCTCGTCTAATTATACGTTCAGGTGGGGAGTTTGTCTCTGTAAATTTCCATGACACCAAAATCACGAGAGGAGTATGCTTTCAAAAGTCGCGAATTTCTACAATTAACAACGCAATTTTATTTAACAAAATAAATTTGGCATTGTCATAGATGCTAACAATGATGAATGTATTGAATATACATTTTTAGCGTGCTGATATTGCATGGAACTAATCCCGTCTAGAGATTTCTTCATACAAGTTTCGCACAAGCATTAGCATTCGTTTTAATTACGTTATATATACTAAACAATCGTCATTTGTATAACCCTGCTGTAATAATTACAGTATGAAAATGGACGAAATTAATTTAAAAAAAAAAAAACAATTATGAAAGCTGTATAAATTTTAGGTTACTTCCTCTTCTACAGACTAAAGCTTGAATAATTACTAAGATGTGCGTCAGTTTTAATTTCTTTCTCATTGCTTATCTCTGCCAAGCTGTATTTATCGTCTATTACTTTGTTCAGTACTGGGAGTGTAGTTGCAGACGTGTTATTGTCCCCATCTATCACCACTCTAATTGTAGTCGTAGACGCAGGAATTAAGTTGAAATGTTTGCTGGGATAAAAGACCAGAACTGAACGTGGGAAAACCATGTTAGTCACCAGTATTTACATTAGCGTTTATACATGTGATGTATTGCTACTTACTGAGAATAATCCAGTCGAGTGTATGAGCCAAATTTGCGATATTGGCAAATAAATCGGATATAAATTTATTGCTGTTGAGCGTCTTTTCAGGCGTTAATCCATCGACAGAGAGAATGAAGAATGAGATTGTACCAAGTGCAATACAAGTCATAAAGCGCGTATTCATATCCCTATAATACACAAGCTTGCTTGTTATTAGTTGACCATCAAGCACCCCTTTGCTTTCATTGATAAATTGACTGAATTTGAAGTGTGCTCTGATTCCATAAAGAATTATGGGAATGTTACATGTTACTGCAAATAGCCTTGGCAGTACCTAAAAGATTACGCAATCAAATATTAGATTCCTTGGTGATAAAAAAACCAGTTTCACAATGTTCTTACTTACAAGAGCTAACAATTCATTATATTGGAAAACAAATGGAATCAAGGGAAAAATTACGATGGCAACCAACGCAAAACCGTAATTGACTTTAAAATGGGTGCTTGCGATGAAATTTTTTTGAACAATTGTTCCAGTCAAATAATTCCAGAAATTTTGCAACAAAAACAGTCCCGCGTTTTCAATTGCAAAATATGTCATCAGTAGGTAAGTATCCATGTTTGACAAACGCATATCTTTTTCCGACCACAGTATTCCTGGTTTAGCTAGTGCCTGTCCATTGGGAAGAAGGATAAATCCTTCTTTGTATTTCAGATACGATGCAATCGAATCGTACAATGTGATTAAGAAAAGACAGATGAAGAAGAGAATTGTCATCAAGGATTTGATTTCGCCGTGTCGAATGCGATGCCATCGTAGAGCCTCAAATTTGTCAACAGAGTAGATATGGAGCGCAGCCCACGGAAGAAGGAAGTAACCAGCTACTGCACGCTCTGATTATCAAGAAAAGAGAAGGGTAAAATTCGTCAATCGACAGTAATAATCGTGATTTAATAAAAATATTATTGGCGTTGACCACGATCGGTGATTACTTACGAAGAAAAGAATAGTCAGACTGTGAAGAAATCATTTTTTTTAAAGATAAAAATTAAATAGCATAAAAGTTTATGTAGAAAAAAAAGGTCAAACCATCAAGGCTGTTTATTTAAATTATCCGAGAGGATCAGACGAAACAGACTCTTGGGAAATTAAGCGCATTTCTAATCACATAATCATATAAATTGCAGGGAAACATTCGCGATGCGCATTGGTTACAATAAACACGGACGTTGATTATATAATTATAGTGCGAGTCAAAAGATAAAAGTTTAAAGTTTGTAAAGCTAATGTTTATTATTACGAAATCGTCAGGGGGCGGACATTTTAGTTGGTCAAACATATTTGTAAGATTAAGTAATAATACTGCTGTGTGATTGGACTAAAATGATGCACAGCGTCTTTTGCGCACGGTGTCATAACATAAAGTTTCGCAAAATTAACGCCTACAATGGCCCCGTTGGTCCACCAAAAAAGACAATAAAACGTCTACATTATGTCTAACCGCAACGTCGACTGTATAATAGAACTATAGACGACTAAGCAGCGTTAAGTATTACCCGGGAGCGAAATGTTATGTAATAAAATGGCAAACTCTCACAAGGGGTTTTGTTTATGACATGGCCATCGTTTAATGTCTGGTGTTTATTGTCCAATAACGTTAATGCTAATACTAATACTAATACTAACGATGATAATGATAATGCTGTAAATAAAAAAGAAATCATCGAATAGGCCGCAGAAGAATTTACGCTTCATCGCAATATTATAGATGGCTGTTCACACGCGAATATATACAGTAACTAAACATATTCGTAAAATTAAAGTCGTTGTTAGTATTAGTATTAGTATTAGCTAGACTTTTTAATTTCTACGGTTTATTTCAATTCAACAATTATTGTTATTTGCCGTTATAAATGAAATCTATTCAATAGCTGACATAATAATGAGTCGGTAACGCAACAATAGAATGCGCATAGTCCATGTGTGACAAACCCCAACATATACCATTATAGAGAGAGCTACGCTTTACAAATAGGAATTTTATTAAAGTTTAGATTCTTCAAGTGCAAGCTAAAAACATCATCATTCACATATAAACACAAAAGTATATCACATAAAATAAACCATAAATACGTAAGCATATGGTAACTTATATAATTTGCTCTACTAATCATGAAATATTATTTGTATTCGGTACTTATGCACTACAATTAAGTAGTCTATCCGCATTGCTACCAATAACAAGCACAAGATAAAATAGACTTTGCGCAGATGCCAATGCCAAGTCGGAACATTAGAAAAAATTGGTAACAGACGTAGAAGCTTCCGATTTTCCCCAACAAGTTGACAGCATTGGTCATCTCGGTATTTTAGTATTCAAGGAAAATGGCGAATATGCATTTTATTCGGAAGTTAACGTGATAAAAAATAAATGATAGATGTCTACACAATACAGCAAATATCATTCAATTCCGATGGCATAGCAAACTATACTGTAGAATAAACAGCGATTATAAAAGTATGCGAGTAAATAAATTAACATAACATATTTTGCACTTTAAATATTAGAAGCAAAGATTAGCTCAAAAACTTAATAATATGAACACTTTAATATTAGTTTCGATACAAATATGTCAATGGTATCTATAAATAATCAAAGACACATCACAATAGTCGCTCTGTGTTTATACACTATTTGTCATCATGCGCATATAACAGTTAATTAGTGGATTCCATCTCGGTTGACGACACACTCAGTTGGCCTATTTTTGTCCGACAAAAGTTTCCCTCGGATTATCTTCTCAAAGACAAGAGATGGATTTGGATTCTCACGCTTCTTATCTCTTCGTCTTTTCGTCTCATCTTTCCCCCTCCTTTTCTCTTAGTCTTTGTCTTTGTCATAGAAAGTGGGAATTTATATTTTATTAGAGATTGTCAATAAAAATTTGTCCCATATATCATATGCAATGAGTAATGCTTAGCGATTCTCGATTCGCATTATCACAACGTCTTGTTTATCAGTAACTTGGCGCGAGAATGAGCAATTGTGCTTGTATTTTTACTTCGCTACAAATAAGAAATATTGATATAATATGTATGTGTGTTTAATAGTAAAACAAGTTGACAACAACGAAAAGTCTTCGATTGGTAGAGGGATAGTAAGTTGACATGTCGAGGTCATACAATACACAATTCGAATTAATAGTACTGTCATAGTTAACCATGAGAACCGTTTACTTGCCCGACAGCCATTTGATTTGCCCGACAAATATTTACCGGCATTATTTCAAAGTTATCCTTTTTTGGGTAGTTTTTTTGTCGGGCAAATGATTGTCGACCCGTTAACCATATATTAATCACGTGATAAATTATGCAGGAAAACGCATCTACTATAAAATTGTAGTTTACCGCGCCATTTCCAAAGGTCTCGTTTGAGTTAGAGGAAGGAATAAAACGAAACCGGTTCCGACTTACGACATATTGATCAGACGAGCCTATACCCTGGTGACGAGGTTTTACATCGACGCATTTCTAATATCCTATCTTCCCCAAAACTAGAAAGCAGGTAATATGTTAAATAAATTTACTTTTTGTTTTACTTCAATGTAACTTGCTTAAGCACGAAAGAGGTCCGCGGCAGACTTTGGGTTTTTGCAGATCTCTATTAGACACCGCGGTAGACTCTGAGATGTCGGAAGCCATTAATGGCAAGTCATCTTGTCCACTATCGTGGTCAGAGTCATCTTGGTGGCCGCTCTGGGTTGTGTAAGCACGAAGGAGGTTTGCGACAGAGTTTGAGCTGTCGGAAGCCATTAGGCTGAGAAAGGAGAATTTAAATTGCGGATTCAGGAAACAGTTGATGGTCCATTGTATGCATAGTGACCAATGATAATTAATGCGCAGAAACGCGCCCTCAACAAATAACATTTAAAACGATAAAAAACCAGATTTAACAATTTTTATCAATAACGCTTTGCGAAAAATGTTTTTTTACATTCTCTCATTTCACTTTGTTGCAGCATACCCAAATAACGTGCTATGCAATGTGTTGCGAATGAGATTAAGATCTCAATTACCATCTTTTCCCACACTTCAACTAGTGATAGTCCTAGTGCATAATACCCGAACGCCCACTGATAACAAAAAAGTAATATTAGCGATCGTTCCCATAAAAGAAAGGCTTATCTTGGTTTACTTATCCCATTGACGTTAGTTTGAAGAGGGTTAACTTTATTACAATTGTTCTGGCTCATTCTGGAATCACCATTTGCATCTATTTTATCACATAAAATGTATTATCAGAACGCCTAAATTAGGTAACTCTAACATCGTGTAACCTAAAGCCACAATTGTGTGAGCATCAAGAACAATGCAAATATAACAAACCGTCTTATGATCTCAAAATAGACATAACAATCACACACTTCGGTCCTTTCTGGTTAAAAAAACTTTGCCATTCATGATTTTTCCTTGTAGCCTCGAAACGTCAATTTCTCTCCCATACGGTTGAATAAGCCGGTCTGTTCAAACCGCTGCCTTAATCTTTTTCTTTCCTATACGCCTAATATTAGCCCTCCCCGCTCAATTACAGCCCCCCTCACTATATTCCCATAGTTAGACTTTTTAAATAATAATTGTAGTAATTTATAATATATTCTATATTATATGTTTGAGTCAGAATCTCAGGACTTTTCCAACGATTCGGAATTCTTGGACGCATCCCCAAATACCTTTAGGCGAACTATAAAAGAGCAGTTCCACAACACTCGGGCTACCAGCAACAGTTCTCTATTTCAAGACCCGGAAAACTTTGAAGACGTGTCCGATCAGTTTCCCATACTGAAAAGGGTTAACCAAGGAGCGGTTGAGAACGTTGAGAAATTGAGTGGAACACATATTGCTGACGAAGCTGTGCTCTATTCTCCAGTCAACAGCGATGGAGTAGGGGTTGGCGTAGAAGTCAATTTGGAGAGTGAGAGAAAGACCGAAGTCTTTGTCAACGACACTAACAAAAACATTGAAAACACTAAAAATTTTAATATAAAAAACATAGAGAATGTAGAGAATGTAGAGAATGTAAAGACTGTTGTGAATGAGGTGAATGTGAACAGGGGCATTGAACAAAAGAAAAAGAAAAGGTGGAAGTGGTTATGCTGTCCGATTTTTTGGCCATTCTATTTTTGTTTCTGGCGTGGGGAGGATAAAAGTCTGCCGATGACAAGAACAGACATTGAGATAAACCAGACAATCAAAGATAAACAAAAGATCAAAAAGAAGCGCAGAAACTGTTGCTTGATCATTCTTTTGATTATCATAATACTTTTATTGCTCGGAAACATGGTTGCGTTGGATGTTAGAACTTTGCAATCTCCCCTTAATTCAGCTAGTTCTACGGACACCACCAATACTGTTGATTCTCCCGTTCAAGTCAAGAAAGCGGTTTGCATTTCGCTCTTTAGCGCGTTTACTTTGCAACCACAACAATTTCCCTGCGATTTCTGCACCAGCGATTCAGATGTGGCTCCCAACATCACAGACTTTTGCGTGTTGAAAGGGATATGGGCTAATGCGGTTAACGTGACTTCAATAGAGACCGTGGCCGGCTGGATGAAGGATAATAACTTTTGTAAATGGGTTGGCGTGACGTGTGATCAGGGAGGAAGGGTCGTGGCATTACAAATGAGTTTCCCAAATGTACCGAATACTTTTATAGACGATCTGGGTAACTTGGAGAACTTGTCATCCTTGTAAGTTTAACGATATCTATATGCATACCGTAGTTACTCGATGTACCACTCGTTGTTTACCAATCTTCTAATTCGTTTCTTTCACCCCGTGAGTAGAAAGATCACGGGCAACTCTCAAGTTCCAAGCGGCCCGTTTCCAACCAGTCTGTTTAATCTTAAAAACCTGGCTACCGTCAGGCTTGAACTGACTGCACTCTCCAATATGCCAAACACGTTCGATAAGCTGTCTTCCCTGACATCTTTGTAAGTATTCACATCGGCACGTCAGCTCTTTGATAATTTTTGTGACTATGCTAATAATTAATTTTAAATGCCGCTCACTACTTATAGGCAATTAATACGAAATCCTTCATTAGGCAATACATTTCCGAGTTCCGTTGCGTCATTGTCTTTGAATACTTTGTAAGTCTTTTGTTTGATATCTGCAGTAGTCGATCAATCGTGGGCCGAATTTCTAATGTTAATATCTTTTTTACAGGGCAGTCTCGGGCCAGAACATCGGTGGTGCAATACCTGATGTCATAGGCAATAGTGCGACTTTGCAATCAAGTCTGCAAACTTTGTATGTATTTAGTCCTTTGATTGTTGACGCTATTACATTATTTCCCGTTTTCCTTTTTAATTAACACTACTTTTCACTTTTTTTTTCTTTAGGGATTTGAGCTTTAATCAGTTTACTGGGACTGTGCCGGCTTCGCTTCTGCAGCTGAAATCTCTGACCTCTCTGTAAGCACATACAATTTGTCGTGTTTCGTTAAACTAAGAGCCATTCCTTTTCTCAATTTGCTTAATTGATCTAATATTTATGGATGTTTTCTTTTTTTTTCCCCCCATAGGGTGCTTGGTAGCAATCAGCTCTCAGGCCCAATTCCTGCTCTTCCGACAAGTCTAACCACGTTAGATCTTAATACGAACCAATTTTCGGGGTCAATTCCAACCACATTGACACAAATGACTGGATTGACTTTTTTATCCTTGCAGGCGAATTCATTGACCGGACCCATCCCGCCTTCAATTACGCAACTGACAAAGTTGACTGATCTGTTACTTCAGGGCAATAAGCTTAGCGGTGGAATACCCGATGGTATCGGTAACATGAATATACTTAGATTGTAAGTAAATCAAAAGTTGTTTCGACGATTATTTATCGAGGTGAAATGCAAACACCATTGCTCATCATCATTTGTCTACTATTTTCATTAGGAACCTAGCCTCTAATGCACTCACAGGCCAGGTGCCGACATCAGTATGTCAGAAATCGTACAATGCGTGCGATCTCTCACTGAACGCTTTAACGTCTCCTATTAAATGTACCGTTTGTCTTGTTTAATTCACAATCAATGTATTCTTAATCCGAATTGTATTACTGCATTCTCATACACTATTGCTACATTAGTCATACCTTAATTCTAGTCTGCAATCTACATTCATGTTCTACTAGTCTTTTTTTTTTTTTCAAAATCAATTATTTTGTTAGTGTGAGCGGGAGCAAGATCACTACTGTAATAATAAAAATAAAATTTACTGGGCGGCGTATAGAGAACAAATTATCGTTTCAACAGTGTGTCAAGGTTAGCTTATTATTATTAGTAGAGGAATTCATTCTGACCAGAGTCTTACTTTCCGAGATAAAACTCGAATTGGGGTCATTATTATTTTGCAAGTAATAGTAATAATAGTAAGGAGTAGAGAAGCATCAGTTACAAATAACAATCACTGGAATAAGGGCAAGGTTATTCCCCTGTCAAGATTTCAAGAAGTGTAGTTGAGAAGAACTCATTCTTAATTAAAATGTTCACAAATAAAAGCTTTAACTATTGATGAATTATTATCCAATGGTTGTTTAAGTGAGGATAAATAATGTGATTGATAATCACGCCGGATGGCCTGTAATCTTCACTGCTCAGTAAACTGATCACGTTACAAAATTAGTCCAATGAAATCGGACAAATTCATTCTACTGTTATTAAGACAATTGAGAATTTCAACTATTCGCTGACATGTTTCCCCATTTAACATAACACGAGGCCTTTCTCAGTGGAAACATTTTTGAGAAAAAATTAACACACGATTTTAACATTTAACGTCAACGTCGAACTTTAAATGAATATGATCGAATTAACGAACGCGCAATCGGAGGTATACGCACTGGCTTATTTATACCTTCGAATTATTAGGAAGCTGTATTATAATAAGTCGAACTATAAAAAGTCAACTGTGTTCTGTTGCCAGTGTAATTATACCCGATTTTAACGTTATAACGCCATTCTTGACATTTGACAGATGCATCAAAGCTGTTGGGAAACGTCTTCTGAGCTTTTCATCGTCATGTCCGAATAGTGAAAATGCAGAACTAGTTGCTATACGCATTGAGACTGTATATAAAATTTAACACAAGAATGAGTAGATCAACTGAAATATCAGACCAACATAACATTTGGAGTGAACAACCGCTTTAAAAATATGCCACATCTCGATTCGCACATCCCTTTGTCGCCATAACAGTAAATTAGGTTTCACCGAGATATTTTAATTGCAAAAGTTTGTTTTATGGAATTTTCGGATTAACGGGGTATGCGTCATTTCGACAGCAAAATTTTATTCGTTTGCGGTATCCGGGTCACTCGACTACCTTAATATGGTTGAATGGAGATTTATATTATTTCAATATCTGATACTGTCTTTTCAACGTGACCGTTGATTTGTTTTATAAATCTTTGCAGTGACC
Organism: Paraglomus occultum; assembly: GCA_910592205.1. Lineage (NCBI taxonomy): Eukaryota > Fungi > Glomeromycota > Glomeromycetes > Paraglomerales > Paraglomeraceae > Paraglomus > Paraglomus occultum. The sequence goes on from CAJVPJ010000014.1 coordinate 29,663, forward strand.
GTATTTCAGGCATAAATGGAATATTAATATTGCTTAATATAAGGTTGTTTTTTATAATAAAATATAACGTTTACTGATCGTTAATGTTTAATGGTTGTAGGTAGATAAATCGATGAGCCTTCATTCGCGTTCATAGCTCATAAGTTCAAAGTATGCGAAAATAACTAACAATGGCTTAACAAGGTACTTTATAGCTGACTACATCTGTTAAATAATTTGCCGTCACTCGTTAGCTTTTCAGTAAGAAAATTTATTTGATAAAAAAGTCAGGCAGCAATTTTATTTGATTGGTCACGATCTGAGAAAAAGATATTATAGAGCAGACCCTGATTTAAAATTTTTGTCTGACACAAGAAAGCCAAATTATGCTTATTTAATAGTTACTAAATACAATTTAGACGTATTTTTTATATTTAATGCTGCAAAAACACTGTTGTTTTTTATGTAACGGTGGACTAAATATGAATGTTAGGAAATTATTGAGCCAATTCTCAATCCCACTAATTTATTAAGTAATTAGATAATTCTTTCTTTAGGAACAACTCTAATCTTTAACTCTTTACAAACTGTAATCGTTGAAGTTTCTACTTTTACGGGGGCGTTCATATCTAACAACTCGACATCAAACCTTCTATAAACTGCGGCTAATAACGTTTTCAATTCGATTATTGCAATTTTTCTACCTAGACACATTCTCGGACCTCCACCAAACATTGAAAACGAATTTTTGTGTATTCCCTGATTTTCATAAAACCTTTCCGGGATAAACTTTTCAGGTTCTTTCCAATAAAGTGGATTGTTGTTGATTCCACGAACGTACATTATGAATAACGTTTTGGCCGGCCACAGGTGTCCTGCTATTTCGTCAGGTCGTTGACTGTATCTTGAGACCATACTAACTGTAGGTCTTATCCTTGACGTTTCTTTAATAATCGCTTCAACGTATCTTAATTTTGCAAGATCTTCTAATGTTATCGGTTTATATGGGTCATCTTTGAATACTGTTGCAAGTTCTTCCAGCAATTTCTTTTTAACTTCTGGATGATGTGTGATGTAATATAATGCGAAACAGAAAGTATTTACGGTCTAGAAAGAAATTAATAAATAATAAATAATGAATATTAATAACAATTTAAATTTTAAAAAAGGGCATAATTTTACAGTGTATTATTTGTGCAACTCACCGTATCTGTACCAGCAACAAACGCATCAAACATGACACCACGAATTTCATCATCATTCATTGGTCTGTTCAATGATGGATCAACTTTTTCTTGAGGATGGGAATCATATTGTGTATTAGCAACGATTAAAGATGTCAACAAATCCATCCGTTTCGTGTCAAGTTCGCCATTCATGATTGTCTTTTCGACTTCTTTTCTTTTTTCTTTAACAATATCCACCAGTTTTTCGTAAAATCGGTTACAATTCTTCAATAGTTTGTCCACACGCGGTTTGATGAAAGGCAAGCTTCGTAAAATTTTCGGTATAAATATAACTTGATTGTCTGATACAAAGGTATTTATGCATTCGACAAACTCTTCAGTATCGAGTATCTCTTCGGTGAGCGGTTCATTCTTTAATCTCTGACAATAATGCTTCATGACGGCCATTCGCTTTCCGGCCGTCAACATGGCGATAAAGTCCGCTGTAAAATGACGCATCCAAACCGAGATGTCGATAACGGCTCCCCTCTCGCCTGTGTGCTGCTTTAAATCGATCCAATGTTGTTCCATTTCTTTATACAATTGGTTCAAGATCATGCTCGGTTTATCTGTTAAACTCAATGGCATGATGGCCTGGGAAAAGATATGGCGGTTGAATTTCCAATAATTGTAATCGTGATTCAGTCCTACACCCTTCTTCTCAAGATCGAATAAATCCAATAGACCGTTATTTGCAGTTCTCATGATATGCGCCTTGCTATCGGTAGCCACGAGAGTGTCGACATATTCCGCGCGAGTGATTACGATTTGTCTATTGCCAGCAATATTTAATTCGTATATGCCATTGTGTCCGTATTTTTTGTTTAATCTCCAAAACCAGGCGTCAATGTCTTCCATGAAAATCGCGAGACTGCCAATTAATGGAATTGGAGTTGGACCAGGAAACGGATTAAGACGGGTAAAGTGTTTATAATAGAAATGTATTACATATATGCATGTTAAGGATAACAATCCAGTTAAGATATCGGTAAATGTAATGTTGCTGAGAATGTTGTAAAGCACACCCATGTTGAATAATGAATAATGAAAACTTTCTTGGGTAAATGCTTCGCATCCAAAGGCCATATATATACCATTTCTTGCCCATTTGTCTCATTTATCTAACGCCATATAGACCGCGAAACACCATTGGTTTCTCAAATCAATTGACACATGGCGACAAACTCCGGATGATTTTCCAATATTAAAAGTTGTACGTAAATCCTATCGGAATCAGACTTCTCATTTAGCTGTCAATGCATATTACCAATTTTTGAAACAATAAATTTAAAAACTCTAAAATAAGGTTACTCTGGCATAGGAATTACCATATTAATAGTTTATTGATATTACCATAAACCTTAATGACAATTTGTTATGACTAATGACTTTATCGTATGGTATGGATGCAAACTTTTTGCTGGTAATCCAGACCGCACTAGGCAACACATGAGCGACGATTATGATACACAGCGAAACTCGCTACAAGGGAACTGATTGTTGATGTAACCGGTATAGTTTAATACAGACAATATCAAAATATACATTCAACTTTTGTCTTGATACTGTCTATCGAAACTTGTTAGTGATTTCTCGATATCATTTGCACAGTCTGACCAATCGAATGATATCAAATTATTAGATATTAATACTGGCATTTCCACTCTGTTCCACAAGGCGCTATAAGTGGTGCACAAATAAAAAATGACAAAAATGAAACGGAATGAGCGGACAATCCTTATACCCAGACGTTTAGAATATTGGTCGAGTCTTGACGATCATGTCTGTGTGTGCGGAGAACATGCGATTCAAAAATTAGTAATTAATAAGGTCAATGCTCCGATTAACGTTAAAAGAGAAGTTTCCCTTTCGCAAAGGGGGTCGATATGATGTTCCGTGCTTCTGAAAAATAGACTTGTTCAAGCGTATGATCTTCGATTGTGACGAGATAGTCTTATGTAATTTTGATCGAACCAATTAGTTAGTGAAAACGCCTCTAGTTTTTTGTTCACAAATCAAGACGTCGTGTGCATTTTGTGGCTTTAAGAGCTCAACCAAAAAGTATTTGTCCGGTTAATACTAAACCGTATAGAAAGTTACTTTTTGAATACCTGGATTGTTCGCATATATTATGTAAGGAACAACAATTTTATATCGATTCGCAGTTAGTTGATGTACTCTTTTGAAAATAATGATATATTTTCAACCTATTATCGTTATAAGTTACACAACATATTACAACGTATCGCTACTTCAGCCAGTCAGCCATCAGAAAGTATGGCCAATTGGGTTCAAAAACGATACAAATATTATGTAATTTGCTTAGCAGATGCAGACGATAGAAGTCAGGAAAATCCGAAAATAGGTTTTGGTGATTAGCGTACAATCGTAGGGTTTGTGAAAGTACCTTCAACAAAGACAAGTAATCAATAATTGGTGTATCGTCAATGAAGAAATTCACATAACCTCACAAGACTCGTTGCATGTAAAAGGCATTGGAATTACGTCGAAAGATCTAATGTCAAACTGAATCCGTAATAAATTTCCTTTTGAATCGATGACACTGTATAACGGAAATTAGCGTAATTTATTGTAATTATCTGGTATATCGCAAACCTTGAAATGTTGCAACCGTACCCTTTGTTAATACGCATCGGTATGAACAATTACTTATTACATTTGCCACAGAAACAATCGTTGTTTCAAGTCATTGCGAGTTTATGTGTGGATTTAGCGATAAGCATGGTTAGACCCGTTGTTTTGCGTTTCACTGTGCGCTTATTCAAAAAGCATATAATATATTTTTCATTTCAAAATTATTGATTTTGATGCATTCTTTGAGCATACTTCACATGAAAGAATATACACAGAATGGCCAATCAAAAAAAACCCCGTGTAACAATAGCTAATTATAGCTGCGATTTTGCCAAAGCACGAAATAAATGACCTAATCGACGACAATACGTCCCGCCCCTTGCTAACCAGTAAGCGGTTTATTTCCTTTCAAAGTATCAGTATCGGCGTGTATCTCACATGAACCATTGAAATCTCTGTGCTATATCGATTACGTTAGTATCAGACAATTTTGATCTCACGGTATTTGAAACTAAAAATCCAATTGCTATTAAGCTCGAGATAAGTAATACTATACTTAAAAGTGGATAAGTCTCATCAAAAAAAGGAATCGTTCCGGAGACTGTCACAGGTAACAGCTTTCTCGGTCCCTCGACAATTAATTCATCCGAATACCAATCAACGCTCATTATTTGTAGTTCTTGAAATACGTGTAACTTTTGTTATTAAAGTAAAGAATTAACACATACCTCACGAAACATTATTTTTCCGATGCCGCATAAGGAGACTTAGCCATGATCCCAACGTCGACATGGACGTAAAATCCGCATACTGCCCTGCAGCTCTCATACGGAACAGATTTCTTATGAAGACCATCGCAATGAAGGTTACACCGCTCTCTAACGCAAATCATCACTAAAACGCTGAATACATTTTTTTCGTACTTTGTGCATACAATGCATTCTTCATTAAGCCTGTCCTGTTTGTTCTCAGCAAAGACTTGTATTCACTTGTATTCATACTTTAATCAATCGCACTAACCGCACTGTGACGGCATACTTATTCCTAAGAAAAAGTTTTTGGTGCTGTATAACCAATTACGCACAGAACGGCCAGACTCTCTGAGATCAGCGTAAGGAAACCAATGGCTGTTTTCACACTTTTCTCGTAATTCGAGCCTTCCTTTGTTTCATATCACATACTCAATAATTTTGAAACAACGATAACTAATAAAAAAAAAAAAGAGTTTAACCGTAATTGTTCTGTAACGTGTTTAAAGCCTTTTATTAGGGTCAGGCAGTTATGAAAGTAGTAAAAATGAATTAAATTTGCTAACTCTGATTTTGAGACAGCTACTCCTAACAATATAGTATACTGTATAGTGTGTGATAAGCCTTATGCATCGTAAAGCGAATACGTTCTGTAGAGAAGATTGAGTACAAAAGCTTTTTGTCTCGATGCATTGAAATAAGAAGGGAATTTTTGTATTCAATAATATTGCATTCTGGACACAAGATGTCACTTGAACTGATAATGAATCTTTTATCGTAATCTGATAGTACGATTACAAATATCGTTCTCTATTTTTAAATACATTATTATCCTTGTTGAATACGTACGGGCAGCGGTATGTTGGTTTTGAGTTTAAATACCGATTGTACGGTTTGAGATTGTGTTGAACGATGTTTGTAACAGCTAGTGGCATCATATATCATAAACTTGTATCGTTTATTATAGGTAAATGATACAGTCAGTTTATCTATTTATTACAAGCCATTCTAATGAAAGAACTTATTGACGTCATGAACAACAGTGTTACACGGATGTGTGTCTTTTGAAATTGAGGGTTTCTTTTCTATTAAGCGCTGATTATTCACCTTCAGCAAATTTATTTGATCAATGTTTTTGAAAAACCAGGCGGCAGAGTTTTTGGCTTATGCCAATTTCTATAAGAAAATAATTTAGAAATTTGTATTTGTCGGCCTACTCAGTAGAAATATGTCGTTTACAAGAACGATGTTGAAAAAAAATGCCAAATAGACAATAAATTGAAACTGTTTATAATAAATATGGAGGAAATTTTCTCAAAAAACAGCACAATTATTATTTACAGCAAAATGGTAATAGCTCTAGAAATTATCATTGAAATTAAGAATATCAAACTAGTTAAGAATTATCAATATCCCCAAGCGAAAAATCGGTTTGATAGTATTGAGTATCATTGAAAATTAAAAAAATATGATGAAGTTTTTGAAAAAGTCTACGATATTTTACGTAATTTTTGCCAACAAGCGGAACAATACAAACAATAATAGTTGAATAAAGAAATATCTTACGGACATACTGATCTTCTCAGGGAAAAAACCCCTCAATCTGAGGATTTTTGGTATCTTTTTGTCAAGAAACCACTTTTTGACTGTCAAAGGTAATCATTAGCAAAGCCAAAATCAACGTAAAAATACTGACAAATGACGCAGTTAACAAACAATGCATAAGCAAATAGATAATAGTAAAACCAAATTAGGCTATATTCTGTAATAAATAATACAATTTTTGTTACCACGGTTTTTTCTGTACATCAGGCGTACCGCGTACGGTAATACGATAAAGGTCTGTCAACTAAATCTAACATAGAAAATACTTGTGGACTAAATAGACTATCTGATCAGTTGCTTCTATTGAGGTTGAATTGTTTAGAGATTATCTATAAAGTTTGGTACAAGTTTGCACTCGATTGCATTGTATGACTCAATTTTATAGTAATCTCCAATTGATGCATTAGCACAATGTGGCCCGGCGCAAAAAAGTTGATACACCAATATGCTTATAGTAGAAATTTTTTTTTGAAATTCATTCATATACTTAAATAAATTGACTTACAAATTGGGTTTTGAGGAATGTATCAGTAGAAATTTATTAAAACATGTACACAGACAAACTAGTCATCAATCTCTTCAACTTCGAGATCTTCACTATCACTTTCGACCAATAATATATCATCCTTCATATTCTTTGGCGATCTTTTCAAAACCCAAGAATTACCTTAGACGTAACCTTTTCGTTAAATGCGTGCAATAATTTGTCTCTAATAGCAAGAAGATTAGGATGTGGACCAGTTCTAGCAACTTATGAGATCAACAACATTGTGATCGGGGCGTTTCCTTGGACGTCCTTGCATTCTTCGCTCTGAACGTTCTGAGAATTTTTCATTTTTACTGCTATTATGTTCAGAAACCACTCGCGCAAGGGTTGCCTCACCAATTCCAAGGACCGAAGTAACCTCCTTGCGTAGTGGTAAGTCTGAACATTGCGTCTGGTACTGTCGAGTATTTAAAAAGTATTGGTAAACGCGAATAATTATTCGTTTTTCGTTACTGATTAAAGAACTTTGCTCTCTATTTAGGTCTTCTATGAAAAAGATAAATAATCAAGTTTGTTACAAATATTTGAAGTTCGACATTTTCCTTACATTTTATTTGATTTGTATGCTCAAATGATTCGATTAGCAAATTTTGTACATGTGACGAATTTCAGGTGACAAATTTCGTGTATCAACTTTTTTGCGCCAGACCATAATATAGAATTGCATTTTATGAGTTAGTTTACAACCATTATATAAAACTGCTATCTCAATCTCATATTTGGACTATTAATCCACCTATGAACCGTAAATTAGAAAAAGAATAAATTGGGCGAGACCAAACTCAAGAAAAGATTATCTGGGCAGATAAAAGATTAGTTTTAAGACTGGAACGAGTTGAATGGGACGTTGATCTTCTAATAGTAAGCGTTTGTTAGTAATAACAAGTTTTCTTAATTTAGATGTCCACACTTAGCTGTCATGTAAGGGCTATTGATAAGTTCTTTCATTATTAATCGTATTGTTTTTCTTTCGCTACCCAGATTCAAGGCCGAGATTAATGTTTGCGCGTTATTATGGTCGAAAGATAGATATGCGCGACTTTAATCATAACTTTTTGTTTAATCTTAGACAAGCAAATACTAACTTTCATAGTACATTGCTTAATTAATTTGAAAATACCTCTATTTACGAGCCAGGAAGTGCTGCTCTAACTGAAAACAAAATAATATTACTAAACGTGTTTCAGAAAAAATTTCTCCCCTGAAAAATGTCAGAAGTTTACACTACGTGAGCGTGTTGCTGAGATTCTAGGGTTTCAGAAAGTACAGTTAGGCGGGTTATTTGTAAATAAAGTAAGTGTAAAAAATGACTCATTTGCAGAGCAAAGCATTTGGACGACCGCGATTACAACCGAGCCCTAACATTATTACACTTTTACGTGAAAATTTATCAATTTAAACAAAGCCGGAATACTTGTTTCAACATTAGTTTTGGGCAATATCTTGCTGAGAATGGGTTACGCTTTTTAAACGGTAAACTTTAATCGATTGGACGCGCTTAGGCTGTTGTCAAGGGTAAAGTAACAGGGACAGGTTGACATAAAAAATTTTCAAAGTTAGCAATAAATTACTTGAGCTTTCAAAGAAAAGGCAATTTTTAATGTTACTATTGGATTATGGAAAAGAGCATTTAACAATACGAAAGAAAATAGGGAAACGATAATCATGCATATTTATCTAATGGAGAACTGATGATGAATCTTCTTTTGAAGGCAACATGAATTTTAGCAAGCACATTTTAATAAAACTTATCAAATGTTTCTGACAACTTAAAGAGATTATTGAAAAGTCAATTTTGGAATTTTTTTTTTAAAAAAATTGTTTGAACAATAATCTGAAGCATCTAACTTTTTGCACCGGACCATATTACATTCTCAATTCGAAAACTTAATAAACTGTTGCAGAATTACTGACTGCGCGTGTATCGATGGAAGATTTGTAGTTAGGGATTCATTATTTAATTAACAAAATTTCTATAATATACTGGAAGACGCATTTAACAGGCAACCGAGCATAACAGCTTCTGTTTCGTTGCAGGTCGTGGAGACTCATTAATCATGTGTCCTTACAAGTAATTAGTAAGTGGTAGGTGAAGGACTCAGTTAGTTGATTCGCAGTTATTGGTCTGTTTATGAAGGAGAATTGACTCAAAACAAATTAGAAGACGTTTAATAGGTTTTGCATAATTAAAGACTGTCACTTACTCTGTAGTTATTAATGGATAAAATAATCCTGATGTTGGTGTCCCATACAATTGTCTCCAAAAGAGTGTCAACATTCCTACAAAGGAGTTTCCTGTTGACAAAAGTTGACATTAGTGACGTATCTAAGCTAATAAGAACAAAGTCTTTTGATTTATATTAGGCGACAAATTAGCAGGGAAAAGAGCTCGACAAAATAAATCGAGAATATTTTTTGAAGTAAAATAATAAATAAAATTTTTTGATAACAGATTGAGTTCTGTTCAATATTTTGATATAGAATTAATTAGTTTTAAAAGTTTCTGAATAGAAAAAAACTAGAAACCGAGAAAGCTACATTTAATTATTTTATCACAATCTTACCGAGTTACTTTATGATGAATAAATCCAAGTCAAGTCATTATGGTAGCATGTTGCAATCTTTATAGACTGCGTTGTCCTTTTGAACGGTATGAGCACGCTTCTCCCTCGCTAAAATAGATACAGCGTCAACAAGACTTATTGTCATAGTATGCTTTCATTTACGAGAAAAAGCCAAATTTTCGAGCATAATATGGTTTATGATAAACATAATCCGAGCTTTAATATCTTGTCAAAGCAATCTGAACGTTTTCAATAATTGCTGAATGCCTTTCGACCCCAATTAAGAAGTTCAAGTTCTGCATCTTGGCGCGTGCGTGTCACTAATGTCGATTGACTCCGACAAAACAAGAAACGGCCGAGGTTACTTTTTCTGCCAAAATCTGTTGCGTCATTGACTGAAAGATAAATCACCACTTTCTAACTTTAATCCACTGTTAATCAACAACCAGATAACTATAATGACTGTCCTTTGATATTTCATTTCGGAGATGAATTCCGGTCTTTGAATTACAATAATGGTATCCGATTTACACAAGCAGTTATTATGGACTCTACCTCGGTCTGGTCTTACATTACCGGGCATCGAGTTTGTACAATAAAGTAGACCAGAAATATGACCGTTTCAAAAATTATCGATGATATATTGGGAAAGGCGTTTCATCATTGTTACAATAATCCGTTTTTAAATCTATCCATTACGTCTATCATACATCTCATCATACATCCCCCTTTGCCCCCAACAATAAGTGCGGTTCGTTTTTTATGTTCGCCTTATTAAGCTATCACACGTGACTATAACTACTTAATTGTCTTTTCTCGCTGAGTCAGCGGAATGAGTAATAACCGGTTATTACATGAGTATCGGCATTCTGATGAATCTTTTGTGGCTTAACTTTATGCAGCGATTGTCAATATGAAACACCAAGTTTAGTATTTTTCTGAAGCACTCACAAGCATAACAGTAAACAAATCGTGAAATCAAACCATTGTTGTTGCTGTTATTATTCGGTTAAATTTGTAATTTGATCAACAGCATATTTCCATATTAAGAAAACAAACTGTTGGTTCATCTCTGGTTTAGGTAATCAATTCGGCACAACGAAACATGGAAGGGAAGGACAATAACGATAAGCTTTAAGTCACGCGATAGACGTAAAATCGATTGACCCATTTATAGTAATGAGGTGATGTTCTCGACCGAACATGTGCATCGCGCGCACTTGTGAAGAAAGGGGTGTTGACCGTATGCGTACACAAATAATATAACGGAAACTTTAATATGATTCACGTCGGACGTTGACGTAAACGACTGATGTATATTTTTGTCGTTTAACTGTGTCTTGTTTGCATGCATGCGAAACAGCAACCGAAATTGATGTAAAGGTTTAAAAAAAAAGTGTGGAGGATGCAAATTTTATTCGGACATTCTACAAAATTAATTCTGTACATATTATAGTTTTTCAAAATGGATAAAAAAAAATGCCGTGTGTGTCTACAAACTAAATTGATGTTTCAACCGGATAAATCGATCCAAATGCATACATATTCGAATCACATACAAAGTGCCCTATTTTGTTTATATCTTCTTCGCTCCCTCCTTCGGTGTTCGAGAACATTCCACTTTCAAGCAATTCAACCCATTTCTTCTGATCAATGTCGCTGACATCCACAGAGGGGTCGAGGAATTGACTATAATCGAACACTTCTAACTGTTGACTCGTATCATTTGAATCGTCAACTATTTCTGCATTTTCTGTCCATGTGTCGTCGACTATTATTTGATCAGCGTCGTCGCATGTTATGCACCATAAAGTGCCTTCTACAAATGGTTGGCCACACGAAGAACAAATTGTTTGTTCTGCCGTATATGAATCCGTCCAGTTGTTTAGTGTTTGGCAAAGTTCTTCGCATGTTGGAATATAATCGAATTGATCTATCAATGCATCAGCGCTAGAGAAAAATTGAAACGAGTCGGTTAGTTGAATGTTCAGTTGTCAAAGCTCCAATTCCACTTTCCAATTCAATTGCAAAGAAATTCAAAAAAAAAATATTTACCCAAAATCATTAGACATGTACATGCATACATTATTGTATCCATCGGCTCCTGTAGCATCCAACTCCATGTTGTGTTCTTGCTCGTTTGATAATATTTGTAAATCGGAAGTCGGGGGAGGTGTCATCAACTGAGACTGTGATGGTGACAAGGATACTTCTCCTTCTACCTGATCTGACACTGCCATCTCGGGAGATGGTAATTGTGGATAAATTTCGGTTGATTGCATGAGTTGAGAAAAGTTGTTGTTATTATTGGAGTTGTTGTTGTCAGTGATGTACGATTCCATCGTAGTAATGTGTAAAATGAATCGACAAAATACGAGTGATTGGAGTTGTAACAAGATGCAAGAGAGTTTTTATATAATAATTTGGTTATCGGAATATATATTTACAATACGATGCTTAATTTCTGATTAGCGGGGTAGTGGTTGGAAGGCGGGGTATATAAGTGTCAAAAATCTTTGTTAACCAGTTTTATTCCGACTTTACCCTATTGAAATAAGAATTTCCCTTTAACCGCGTGGTTAGATTGTGGGACAACAATTTGGAGGAAAATGGTGGGCCTTTTATATTCGCATTTCAAAATGACAGATCGTGGCTGAGAAACAAACACGCGAACAAATCGGGATACCCACATGCTGCGTCCGAAGGCTGATCAGCCGTATAATATTAATAGTAGTACCGTAGTGAAGTAACAATATTTATTTGTTGCCACGTATGGGGTTGCAGAAAATTCCCATCGAATTTTGTGAAATGAATGAATGACCTTTCAGAAAGCCATTAATCTAGGCCATTGTTGAGGATTACAAATACTCAATCGCGCCTGATTCTTCTAGACTCCGTAGATAGGCAGGTTGTGTTATAAGGCAAGTTACACAGTCAAACTTTGTGATGGGCGCATTTCTAATTTGTAGTTTAATTGATTGGCAATGTGATGTGTGGCCAAGAAAAAAAAAACCACTATCGGGTCACTTTTTTCCCAATGGGTAAAAATTATGAAAGCCCCGTGTTATATGCTATGCAATGCACCTCCAGTTATGACAATAGCCAATACATTTTGGCTGATGCAATAAGCGCCAAGAAACAAAGTTAGTTGATTTAAATTGCCCGGCAGAAAACTTGTTCTGCAATAGGGCTGTGGGAAATCATTAACAAAGAAGCATTCCATTCTACGCCATCCAAATATAGTGCAGAAGGTCCAAAAAGAAAATTGTGTCATGAAACAGGACTCGGTCAGCATTTTGGCCTGGAGCCTATTTACCGCCAAAAGAAAAAAAAAAGAGGTCATTATTAAAAAGGTCATTATAAATAAGGTCGTTATAAAATGTCATAATAAAAAAGGTCGTCATATAATAGGCTACTATAAAAAGGGTCGTCATGAAATAGGCTATTATAAAAGGGTCATTATATTGATTTAATTGTGCGAGTGTCACGATGACAAATGGGCTGGTTTTGACTTGTAAATTTTATTTTACTATTAAAAATCGCTAAATGTTTGTATAACGAAATTGTTAACTCTGTTATTCTATATATAGTTTGATTAAAGCGATTATATTAATACATTAACCCATTTAATTTAGTTCATGTATTATGGGGAGAGAAGAACAGAAATAGTAAAAGGTTATAGAATAATAGATAGCCAAGACATATACACATACTCTCTATTGATATACCCATATACACACATACGCATACACACACATACACATACATATACCGTAACTTATCATTACACACACTCTTTTTTTCACATTCTTTTTAGTAAAAAGGTATGTATGCATTTCATCATCAGAAACGCAGATGTCACGCCAATGTGGGGATGGAGATATATAAACCCATATTCGGTATGTGCTGACTTGATCTATTTCCTTATCATTGAATAGCTTATTTTGACTTGCTACCGCCACTCGGCCCTATTCGGCACTTTCGTGCGATCATTTCGTATGTCTTACTAAAAAAAATTAATACTGATTATTCTGATTATTGTTCCAGATTTAAAAAAGAAAGAAAAAGGAAAAAAGAAAGGAGGTTGAGTGCCACCCCCACCCAACCCCTTTTGTCGGTTGCATGGATTGTTGTTGTGTTGTTGTGTTGTTGTCGTTGTCGTTGTGTTTCGTGATGCGTCAGAATATGTTCACTGTGGACCAAATGTGTTATACAGGGATTGCCGTGTATCCTTATTTATATTTGGTCATCCCGACTTTACCATTCACCGTAGCATAAAAGATGGAAAAAAAAGGGGGGAGGGGATGGTGCTAATGTCAATAGTCGTATCACATGAAAAACCGGCAATGAGCCGGATATACTTCCGATTCGAGAATTTGAGTTTATGCTGAGACAAGCAATTGTGAACAATAAAGAAGAAAACTTGGTTAGAATGAAATTTTAGATTTACGTATTGGTACGACCGTATGATTGGCTGAACATTATATAATATTGTAATATGTGATTATCACTATTATTATCTCTCCTCCCCCCTCATTATATTATATAACGTAATTATTTATCCATTAATTAATGATTTATAATAAAGTATCGCAAATGACACCAGCTGCCAAATGGACAATTCTCCCTTTCGTTTGACTTTTTTAGTCGGTAATTATAACAAATGTAGTATAATACGAAATTCCCATCCTGATATACTACGGAGATGGGTTGTGTGTTAGAGATGTGATCAAGGGAGTAAATGGCATGTGGGTGCGTTTATTTGACGTGCTTGCTTTGTTTTTGTCATTATTTATTTATATTATGTTTGTTGATCTCTTATTATTATTATTATTGTAACGACCAACCTTCTTTGTAATGGCCCGCAACAATCCATACAACCCCATCCATCATACAGCCATACACAACCATACACATACACACACATACCCCCTCCCCATTATCGGCTTCTTTTTTTCTTCTTTCTTCCGTCTGCTTTGTCAATCAACCCAAGCAGGGAAAAATTTCGTCATCATTATGCGTGACCTGCGCCAAACGCCTGATACCGCAGGGAATACTGTGATGATGATGGTGACAGTGCATGAGTAACAGTGGCATCTATGGACATATGCAATAAGTGACAAGTATCCTAACTTAATTTGCAATGTCTGTCATGAGCATCTGTTCGTAATCATCCAATGATAATCCCGTTTGATTTTTGTGTGATTTGCCTCACATATTAAATCAAAGTTTATTGGATTATCTAACCACAAATAATCACGCAATATCAATAATTGACATCTACAGTGAGTCACTTACATATCATCAACCAATCACAACAAATCTACGTGAGCCTGTGATTCCGAAACGTTTGATAACGCAAAAACGTAAGGTTATAGTGACTATGAAAATAGCCGTGTGTAACATATTCCGTATATCAATTGTAACACACAACCTGTTCCCGTTCGCGCATTATCGGTAAGTGCCGCATTAGACATCCTCCTACTCTTTCCTCCCCTCCCCATAAACATTCCTGGGAACGACAACAGACATCTTGTTGGTAACACAGTTGTTTGTGCAATAATAAGGAATATTCAGAGCAAAATGCAAAACAGGAATAAATGCTTGTGGGACAAACATGATTAAAAGGAGGAGCGTTTGAGGGAGAGAAAGATAGTGCACCAACCCCAAAGATCTGTGGGTAACATTCTCATTGGAACGAATTGCAGATCTTCACGAACAGGCCATGCTATGACAACATGATAATGCATTCCACACACTAATTTGAAAAAAAACCACCGCCAACTGTTATTATTAATACTGTGACAATGCATTTGATAAACAATCTCACAATCTTTGTCCAATAATCATAATAAGCAGAACGCAGATCCTACGCCAAAATATAACAATATCGACATAAAAGCGGATTATTCCCAATATCTCGCTCTTGTCGTACGAACGCACGCTTCCGTCTAGAATTGATAACATAGTTCCGATATCGATTATAAGTTATTCCCAATTAGAGTTCAATGGCTGCTAATAAAAAAAAGTAACATTGTTATTATTATTATAATTATTTCGCATATAAATTAATGAGTCTAAACTATGTAAACTTTAGTGCAACTAATATGGCGAAGAGGTCGGGCTGGGGCGTCGCTGATTGGTTCAAATCAATTTAATTACCAGTCTCATAATTAATGTTCACATGTTTGGAACCGCATCGATGGAGCTTTATCGAGAAAGAGCTGTCCGCATATGGTCATTCACGCCCTTTCACACAGTTATCTGTAAAGTTTAGTTCTCTCCTTTGGAAACGCATGTTAGACGGTCCCCAGCCTTTTTCTACAACATCCCAGTATATTCGATATTCTATTTTCGGTTAAGATGTTTTTTTGTGTTCGTTCCATCGAATTGCAAAGGATTCGCCCCCACCCGCGCGCCTTGAAATAAAGACAGCAAAATTCCCTTTGTTTGTATGGCTTGTCAATCATATCTAATATTGTGGCATGCTGCCATATCGTCATTTAGTGATAATATCGGCTTTGCGCGATTTTAGTTATGATTCTTACTAATCTGTCCACCCTCCCACCCCATAGAATACATCATTTTATTTCAAAAATTCATTAGCACAAGGGGAAAAAAAAAATAGAAACATACGTCGCCCAATATCAAGAGAGATCGGTATGCGCTATATGGCTAGACTGACACGATTTTCATTACATGTGGCAAAAGTTAAAAAGCCAATTTGGGAGGAGGCTGTGAACCTTTTTGATACCAGGGCTAAAAGTGTGATTGTTGACTGCTTTTATCTATAGATTTCGTGTCTTTAGAATTTAAAGACATGTATTGAGTAAGCCAATTTTCTAGTCCTTTCCTTAATCGTATTTCATCAACTTGTGTGATGTAATTACAAGTTAACTAACCTTTATAATCCCGCATATGCATGAAACGTTATGTAATCGACAATCAAACTAACTGTTTCTCTACCGTATTAACTAAAGAAACATTTTGAAACAGTGCGTTTATTATGTACTTGTTACACAGTATTAAGCAAATTTTTGAACTTTGATTTTCAATAGGGAAAGTGGGAAGCATGTAACAAAGACTTTCAATTATTGCAGGTCTGTCATGGCCTTTGTGATTGTTCGACGGAACCCCGGGTATGAAAGTAAAACGAGACTCTAGTAATCTTGCTTTGAAATTTGAATATCAGAAAGAGCGTGGGTTTTCTGATGCGCGTCTTGTATTTAATGAATCGGTAAAGTTGCTACTAAAGAAGCTCTGTTTACCGTATCACGTTATCCATCGTAGAGCAAACGATGGGTAATAAGAAATGATAACGATAATTCTGTATGGAAGCGAGAGTCATGATCAGGCGTCATACGAGATGTGTTATCATAAATGAGACATAATGTGTTACTGTTGTTGTTTTTTCAATTAGCTTCTGACCCTCGATTCTTTCGCAGTATATGAACGTGCATCCTAGGAATTTTTGGTTGCCTGGTAGAGCATATGCTGGTTTCATGCGTTAAACTACAACTCTGAACATGTTGTGTTGGAGAAGGGCATCATGACGCATTCTTCATTTCTTTCACAATTTCATTTTGCTGATTATCCGGTCTTTCTCCTTAATATTAACTTAATACACATTGACTACACCGAAACGCAAGAATCAAAGAACGAAATTCGACATCAGGACTCCAATTTTATCAAGTAGTTATCACTTTTCTTTCAAAGAAACTGCTCAGGTTGTGAACGGCTTGTATGACAAAAGGATGTTTGTCATTATTCATATTATAATAATGCATGGTCTTTAATGGTATACTTATCCTAAGGTGCCACACCTTCTGGGTGTCTGGAAATTGAATCAGCATCGCGTAAGGTCGGAATAAGTTATCATTTCGTTCATCCCAGTCAGTAATTGGAATTGATTGATTCGGCAGTAGCTCTATTACTTCAGTCGGCCGGTTTAAGTTCAGAAACTTGTTGGTGTTTAGGATGAGACAATAGATGCGTAAGTTGGTGAATTCTCAGTTTTTGTTCCGGTTAAATGATACACGAAATTTCTTTACCAAGAAAGAATATGTTGAACTAAAAAACTTATCTGACTACAATTAAAGAAGAGTTAAAAAACCGACGAATAAAAGTTTTTTATCCTGGCTGAGTTAGTGAGTAAGTTATTAGGATTAATTTTTTCTGTGATTTTAGCGGTAAATAAAATAAACAAAAAAAATATACGCTCAATCTACTTACGTAAATTTTGAGTGGAGATAATACATGCTCGATAGAAAAAAGATACTGATGACGAATAATGTTTGATACTATGCAAATACAGTGTTCAGCTGTCAACCAATGCGGCGAAGGATAAATTGAAAATGGGGAAATTAATTATAACGTGAGCCGGAAAACGCATCGAAACAGCATTTGGTGCACACTATGTACATTCTCTGATGTAACGTAATGAGTTAAGACCCGACGTGGGAGATAATTTTACGCAACTGGATGTATAACAACTACCTTTTCCATCTGTTAACAAAGAAAACTGCAAATGGGCGTACTACATCAGAACAATAAATAACCATAACGCTACAAAAACCATTTACCCTCACCTACTACTAATACCGACCAATCGGCAAACTCGATAACAGAACTATTAACGTCAACACTCAACGTCCCAAAATACTCGAAACAACCTACATGAAAAGATTCAAAATAACAATTTATCAGTATCACAATACCTACGTGAAAAACTATCCATCAAAAAATCGACAAAAAGGTTCGAACCTTTTGTCCAACAAATGGCTATTGAATTACTCAGAAAAGAATAATGGTCTGGATGTCTTTATTAGAAATCTTGTCTACAAGTAAAATGTTGGTTCTGTGCCCAACCGGCAATACATAGATGAGGAATACTTGGATAGGAAAGCTGATGAAAAGAAGAACAAAGTTTAATGCCAGTGACACTACTATCGATATAGTAACAATAATAGTTATAGGTGAAAATAGATGACACCGAGTAATCAAAAATTTGTCATACAGTACTAATACGCATTCATAGCTTGGATTTTCATGTAATTATTACTACCATCTCAGCCTTTGTCTATTTCCTCTTTTTGGCATATTATTGTAAAAGTAATTACCTTTCTGAATAAAGACTAAAATTAATATTTTTTGCTTAGGAAAAATTTAATATTCGACTTTCTGTCTAGTATATTTGATTTTGACGTTATTGGTTCTTTGGACCATTATGTTGAAACCAGATCATTTCATTGTGACAGCATTCCAAGCTAGCAAATGCAATCAGTTCAATACATAATTTTTTCCTGAGTAAACCAATATTATTTTGCATGCATCCTTGCACTTAAAGAAGTGATCTTTCAAGCTTGACAATTATGACTCCTGAAATAGATTACACGTTTTTGTGCTATTTAAACTGCATGACATCGAACATACTAAGTTTAAGCGTGACGGTATCTCGGACTCAGACACAACATTTACAAGTTTTACAATGTCAGAAAGATATCATTACCTGGTAAATATATAAGTTTCTATGCTTTAAATATTCGTTTATACTAACTCACTAACTGATCTTTGTTTAAGTTAATTGTTTTTATATAAGAACATTAAAGTAACTGTTCGATCAGTAAATTTTAGAGAGATTTTTATTGAAATACAATGACTGGAGCAGATCAGAATCTACTTAGCAAAAAAATTTGTAAAAAAGTTATGCCAGCAAAATATAATAAACATTCGCAGGGTTATGTATTTACTTTACGAATTTTCTAAAACGTAAGCGAAAAGGTCACACTGGGCATCTTCATTGTAATCGTCTTTCTTTCGACTTATGTTTATGATACACTCAATAGCTTTTGTTCAGACAAGTTAGTCAACGTCTATTACAACTTTATTGTCTCCTGTTACAGTATGATAAATATTTAATCTACAGTGTATAGAAAGAGGGCAAAAAGCTATTTATTGCTGTGTTATGATGATTAGAGAAATTAATAAGCTTCATACCCTATTTAATAGTTTATAAGCAGAGATTTTATTGTTATAAATTAATAAAGTATTTCTTCAAAAAATTTTGATAGTCCAAAAACATCTGTAATAGTATGTGCTTACGTCAAAACATAAAATAAAACGCGAAACAAAATAGTCTATATTGCATAACATCTATTTTTGTTATTTTTACACTGTACGTGTATATCTGGTAATAAGTAGATTTTTTATCTGTCCGTCATACCGTCAGTGTTTATTCTACACTAAAACGCCTAATTAGTAGTTATTGCGTATTTAGAGTAATACTATACAATAAAGACGGCAAAAAAATAGATATTGGGTTGATAAGTAGACCTGCGTGATCTAGTGTGTAACGAAAAAAACCGCCTTCCGAAAATTGAACATATTTTGTAAAAAAACCAAGGGTGCGTGTTGTTATTGATGACAAACCCGTCTTTATGTTTGATTACTCTCCATGTATTCAAGTAATAATTATCGTAATTAGTTCCGTTGTTCTCCCCCTTGTTCTTTGCAACCACAGAGAGACGAAGTTCAACGACAAACAATTATCATTATTGGCTTAATGGCGTCCAATCCCTAAATGAAAGACCAATATTGTCAAGAATAACGTTGAAACATGGATGCTAAGAAATAAAACAATTTATGACCGAAGAATGGACGCAATTCCAGAAACGACTGTACAAAATTAATTTCATTGATGAAAAAAAAAGTGTGAGCTTGTTTTGCAGAAAAATGGCGATAGAATTTTGTATTGCAAATTTTACCTGCAATAAAGCACATTATAAGCTTTATGTTTAAAAATTTTGCATGGCCATTGAGTTATGGTATATTTTATGATAGCGGTTTTTTTCGTTACACACTGTACAGTACATGTGATCTTTATTTGTGATATAACCCGGCGATTGCAGCATGAGTAGTTTCACTTCAAGATACAATTTATTAAGTTTGTGTAAATGCTCACTCATGCTTACTTTTACATGATAGCAGCAAGTTGCTTACATGCATATTAATATGTTAAATTTTGATCGTTAAAAAAATTTTATATATGATCTAAACTGGCGAAAAGAAAACGCCAGAATTTATGTATCTCTACAAATTTGACATTATTACAATTAAGAATGTTTGCTTTTTAAATAAAACTATCAAAACATATTGATGACATACCTTATTCGGCGCAAGCGCCCTATTATGAAGACAGGCGAAAAAAGCAGCCAGGCAGCAAGTCAACTGGCCGTACCCGCCGGGGAGTTTATTCTATTACTCCACAGACAAGGAGGGCCATGGAGGTGTTCCTTGCCGAAGTAGAAACAATAACTTTTCTTTTAAAAAATCTGTTAAAATTTTAAAGATATGTCAATATAACCAGTCTGTTAAGTAAAGAAGGAGGACAAATACAATCTAAAACTTACTTACAGCTTTATAAATTTCTTTAAATATTTACCTATGAAGTAAAAAACAATTTTTTATTTTCTCTATCAACATGTTTTTACTAAATTTTTTAAAATTTATAATGTTTAAGTTTTTGCATTTGTAACTTGTTAGTTTAGAAATTTGACGAGAGCGTTTTATTTATATTTGACTCTGTTTCTTCTCTCACTATCTTACGTACATTGTTTCGTCATTGTATGCATCGTTTTTTTTTCATAGTTTCACAACTATCAGAACAATTCTATAGTAATCGGACAAATAAACCGACTTTTTTTCTGCAGCTGCAGTACATTGAATCCATGCACTTATTCCGTAACGAAGACCGTTTTTAGACGAACGAGAAGCAGTATGGGGAAAGGAGAGTGACAAGCGCATGTTATTTTTGAGAACGACCAATAATCTTATGCAATAGCTTTATTGCATGGTTGTACGAAGGTAACATAAATAAGCAAATGCGAATAGTGATTGGTAAAATGCACTCGTATGTGATATGTACGTCATAGGAAGAAAGCTACAGCCGTATCAGTCATGAATCATTTACTCTCTAGATCAAAGCGATATCCACCAACGTTTTCTTATCGAATGCTAGATTTCCTCGTTTGACAATACTAAAGAAAAACTCTTTATCGCATTCATCAATCCAACGCACACAATGTTAAGATATTCTATATAAGGAAACGACAGATGTCATTAGACATGGAATTACGCTTGTCAAAATCCAATCTAACTCCTTTTTGGTGATCTACATTTTGGTGCGTCCGCCCATGCATTTAAGGCGTTTCAGCACAACTTCTTTTGGCAAGTGACGCGTGGTAATGGAATAATATAGAACGAGTGTCGCAACACATGACCACATGATAATCAGGCGTTTTTAATATTGTACTATCGAACAAAGAGAAAAAAAAAAGACGACATTGCGATAGAATTTAAACGGGGAAGATCTACTGTTCGTGATTCGTTCAGTTTACAAAATGAAACATGCTGATACTGTGCATATCTATATCACATGTTCCTATAAACAATAACAATCATAGTCGCTACAAATCGGGATGCTTGCATACCGCTGCAAGGAAAATCTAAAACTCGAGCAACAGCGCAACGACCATAGAAGTAATTAGCCGGTCTTGTAAATAGTCCACAAGAATGTATGATGGTAAAGATTTTAAGTATGACTTTTGATACGTAACAACTGTTGTGCTTTTGTTTGGTAGTAACAACAAATCAGCAGCTTTGGCCTTCGAATCATGCTCATGACAAGGACAAGGCGATTTAATATTTGATAACTCGCATCTCACCGGATGCCCCCAGGAATACAGCAATTTCCGCAACGCTGATCTTTGTATCTAATTCTGATATGCTCTCATTCGCAAGGACAACGCCGAATGCTTCAAGGCGAGAAAGTATTGAAGCTTTAATGGAACAACCTTTCGATAACCTAATGGAACATGAAAACAACGAGAGGATACAAGCAAGAGGTTTTAATCCCAAACTAGTATCGAAATAACAGCGGACTTGCACTTATCGATGGATTTTCGCCGTCCAAATGGTGTCTTAGTGGAAGAGACATGAATGCTGTCATAAACACATTAAATATCAGCCTGAAATGTTGACTTCAAAGCGGAGCGATTGCCAAATTTTAACTTTCTTAGATTTTTATCAATCATATACTATAATTTTCTTTTCTTGTCTTAATTACTACAGGTCCGATTTCACTTAAAACACCATGTTTGTTTATCTAAAAAGAAGGGACCGGATATTTACCATGTGTTAAAGTCTCTGCGACCGCTGCGTATCAAATAGAATATTTTGGTATGTCTGGGAAACGAAAAGGCTTGAGAAATAGGAAATCGGGGTCTGCAAGATTCGAGTTTTGCGACGCAAGATATTTCGTGGACGTTGGCAAACCATCACATACTCGAGATAAGCTCGGGATCGCCTGGCCGCTTATACTATTCAATTGGGATGTGCATCTAGATCTTCGCGCGAGGCATCCACTTTCACTGTTGTATTGTCTGCACAGTTACCCTAACCCAGCTACATGAAGAACTAACGTTCGGTATTCCATTCCGCCAGGAGCCATCAATTCTATAATTACTCTGCGCAGGCAGCCTTCATACCAGATACGCAGACTCCGTTAATTGATAATACCTCATCGATGTGCGAGTCAAGTGAGCATATCACTTCGACTTAACGTAAGCAGACTGGCTGAACGGCTGAACAGGTGATATTCCGTAGAATACAGTCCACGGGACGGGGATTTTTCTTCGCTATATCGAATATAGTAAAATTTTAATTTGGTTTAGAAAAATTCTTCACTCTAATGTAGACTTTATTATATGTCAGTTTTAATTCTATAAACATAACGGACTTTCTGCAGTAGTATTGGATCTTTATTAATAGGAATAATGAAACAGAATTATTATAAGCCTTTCTCAGCTTATACGCTTGCAAAGGTTCTCATCTCACCAATATCGATTTCACTGCGATAAATGCTGGCATTGACTTTGTAATCGAAACCAGACGTACTTGTATTTGTAGCATGACCGCAAAGCAGAATACAGTCTACCTGCAGGAACTCCAAATCAGTGTCTATCCATGTGGGGGGGATGTGCTGTCTTCCAGACCATCGACTGTATAAACCTTGGATTTGGATGTACACCAGATTTTGGTCCGTTGTGGTTCTATAAAGAATCCCGCTCTGAATTAATCAGTTGTTTCTGGATTTTATTTACTGTTTGCAGCGTTTTACTTTTGCCGCCTACATCCGGGTGTTTACTCGAACTTGGTATCGCTCTCTCATAATCGCGGGTGATGTTATCTTGTCCTCCAAATCACAATATTGAGCCTTCCTTTCCCTGTTTTCTAATAGTTGGCATAAACATCTTGCCCAAAAAACAATCACACGCTCACTTGTGATAAATAGGAATCTCATCAAAAAGTGCTTTTTGAAAACGCATAAACAACTACTCGTTTATTAGAAAGAAATGTTAATTAAACGTGATGAATTCTAACGATTCTTATTACTAATGTATGACCGTGAGTGCTCTTACTATGTGCAACTACACCCTTATTATTCTCTCATTTCCAATATTTGTCGTGTCTTTCCTTTCCTTTCTCTTCATTACTATTACTAATATTCTCTTTATGATTCTCGCATCTACATCGTTCGACTCATTTTTCCTCATACAGTTGGATAATACGGACCTACGCACCTTTGACTTTTCTCCACTAACGCATTCATATTACGTGTAATATTCTTTACAAAAAACGCGAATTGTACAAAAAACTGTGGCGGTTGCGCTCCACTCCAAAGTGGAGTGGCTACGCAAACATATTTTATTCAAGTATCATTCTCACCACCCGACTACTTATAAATAATATTACTGGTCCAAACACAAAACTCTAAATAATAGCAAAACAAAATTCAGCATTATAATGTTAGAGCCTTTCAGTACTTGGTGACTCATAATTTTGTAATTTTACAACTTGCAGGAGCTTGTTTGAAGGTTTACTCATATAATAATATGACATGTTTAGAAGTACAGGCTAATTAATAAGATTCCATAAAGTCAGTAGTTCTATTTTGTAATCGATCGATTTGCGGCATTCACTGTATTGACGTTGGGAAGTCCAACGCATAATTTGCGTTACTATCGGGTTTTTCCCTACTAAATTATATTCTTTTAGTGCTGACATTAAATCATTGTAAAACTTAATGCTGTTAAAAAAATACAGAACGCTTGTTGTTTTTGGCAAGCGAGACAATTTAAAAGTCGGTTGTTACCTTACCAGTCGAAGCAAACATAATTTACACACGAGTGTTTGTGGCGCGCGTAACGGTAATGATGTCAGGTAAACAAAAGGATGAGATAATAATGTATTCATATGGCCTGGGAACATAGTAGCCTTTGATTGTCACAACTCACTCCCTGTTTATTGGAGCGATAACAGAAACAAAACTTGACAAAATTAACACACATGTTTCTTCATAGATTTAAAGTGATAATTAATAGATTACAAAAAAATATTATAATGAGCGAACTAAATTATTTTAATATAAACATCAACAAATATCAAAGATCGATATCTTGTGACTTGACTAATTTAAATAAAATTGTGTTATTAGTTGTGCTAATATAATTTATAACAAAAAACTATGCTTAATGTCAAACTTGTCGAGATAAAGTATACAGTAGTTAAGGGCGGATAAATTGGCCCAGTATTGATTGAGGTGGGAAAAAATAAGTAGTCAGAATTTTGACCTATTAACGGTAAAATATTGTGAGTAGAAATATTCTCAATTAATTTGAAGGCGAACGCTCTTCGATATATATAATTGACTAGAACAAGCAGCTTTTATGATCAGGAACTTCAATCATCATTATTTTCTACCACGGTCTCCGTTAATTTTACCAAACTAATTTAGAGGGAGTTTCTTAAATGTAATAGTAACTCCATCTTTTCCGTCACAAAATGTTCTAAATTTTGGGTATGCACTTTCTTAATAACACTAATAATAACCCGAAGATTTAATTAGATTTAACGTCTAATTATTAGCAAATTAGTTCATAATTTAAAGAAAATATGTTTCAAGAAATGCTTAGCGACCTGACAGATATGCTTAAAGTCGTTATAAAACCGGGTTAACAAGCAATGCAAAAGCATGAGCAAAATAATGAACAGACGTTTCGACACACATTTAATTGTATTTTACATAGTATAGATTGAAAATTACTCACGAATGACAAGGAATTTTTGCAAACCCTTGTATTAATATGTATTATCGGGCACAAGTACATTTGAAAGTGAATCCATGTCTTAAATTTTACCTACACTACTAATTGAGATGACACATTTATGACAACTAGCTTTCTTCGCAATAAAGAGAATTGACTCTGGTAGCTTTGTTATATTAATCATAGAATGCATCATCATACCCTGCAGTTTAGCTTGGTTCCCTAATCATTTCAGAGTTGATTGTAATTACTCTTATTGCATAAGGACTAGATTTTGTACCATATATTAGTTATAAGATTTCGTATAAACACACAGCTTACAAGCTGTTAATTTATAATACGAAAGGCATACAATCAATTAAGTGATAATGTTGGTTAGCCGCATACGAAAATTAATTACTGTCCTCATAACATTCTCAAATCCTTGGTCATAAAAAAACGTTCAGTCTTTGTTAAAGACACGCAAACACAATTGCTAAACGTTAAACGCTGTCACGTTATGCGACAAAAGCACGACATTGTTTGCCTAAAAAAAATCGAAAGGTTATACGAGTCCACTCTTCCTTCAATGCCATGAACAATTCCGCATAATACTATTCAGAATTTGTAAGCAGGATCAATTAGCAGTTTCGTATTCCTTACAACTGTTGACATATTATTTATTTAGTTAAAGGGAGAGTTATATTTGAAATATTGAGTTTCGACAACAAATCTTAAATAAGAACATCCAATAAGGTTACGCTCTGTCGGTATACAAACTTGCTCTATTGGAAGAGGGAGGCAAAGTATTATTAATTTCTGGAGTCAACGTAGCGCAAGACATCTAGATTAAATTCAATCATCGAAACTGTTCTATATTCTAATGACGAACTTTGTTTGAATTGTGTTGGCGTTTCCCCCTTTATTCTAGGCGAACGAGAATAAAGAATCGATGGATTATTGCACAAGAATTCTAAACAAACCACGTGATGTAGGAAAACGTTAATCCGCAATTACACATATTAATACTAATAATGATAATAGTAACCACCTTTTTTGATACCACTTTCGGAGACGATTTTCAATTTAAATTTGTGAAAGATCAACCAATGTTTACTATGATATGTCAGTAATAACCTAGCCGAAGAGTCTGCGCTGTTACCCGTTACGCCATCAGGAATTCGTTGTGCCCTTTGTTATCTCCAGATAATTAATAAATGAGTATTGAAATAATTAAATAAAGCAATTAATTGTACAAGTTTTTTGTTTTGTACCTGTTTCAGATAACAATAATAATATCAAACTCGTTGTAAGACTATAAAAGTTATACAACTTCTTATCGAAGACGTATGTGCGAATCTAATATTTAAAAATAGTAACAAAGAATAAACATTAAACAACTAATATTACTTATTCGGGGAAGAGATAACCCATGTTTATGTCGCACCATTGTGTTCATTTATCCTGTTAATTTCAAGAAATCATTGTAATACCCGAAACTCTCAAATATCACACTTATCACAATATCGTCCTACGAGCAAGACGATTGTTCCCGTTCTTTTATTGTCCAAATTCTCGCGTAATTTATTTAAAACTTTTATTTTTCTACTATGAGAACAATTACCAAATATCTACAAATCAGTTATTCAAAACTGACATCTTTCCCATGACAAAAACTTTGAGAAAACCAATTAAAGACTATCATTATGGAGTTGAAATTAAATAAACAAATATGTATATATGTGTGTATATTATACATTCACGTTAGACATCGCGCAACGGATGTGATTCACCCCTAAGGACAGCACGAAGAGGCTTCTGTACAAGCCATACTTTCCTGTCGATCTCACTCTCACTTTCATCTCCATCCTCTCCATCACCTCCATCCTTTCCATTGCCTCCATTCCCTCCATTCTCTCCATTGCCTCCATTGCCTCCATTGCCTCCTTCACCTCCATCACCTCCATTCCCTCTATTGCCTCCATTGCCTCCATCACCTCCATTCCCTCCATTGCCTCCATTGCCTCCTTCACCTCCATCACCTCCATTCCCTCCATTCCCATTTTCACCTTTCTCAACATCATCATCAATAGCGGCTTCTTTCGTCTCCTTATTCTCTTCGATCTCTTCAGGAGCTCGATCAGCCTCATCCTCCGTTGCAGTATCAATTAATCCGACCGCAACTGCAGGTGAAGGTGCAGTTCCAGATCCATCATCAAACTGTACTGTAGATGTACGACCCACGCCTTTACCAAGTTTCCCTCGACGGTAAGCATCAGACAATGCCGAATTTGACGTCTTCTTTTTGTTCGTGTAATCTATATCCCAAATGTTGCTGCCCCTCAACGGAGAAATAAATGGAGTCGGATTACTATCTCTTGCTGATGACGATGATGTCCCAACGTTGGCATGTCCGGCATGTATTGGGTCCAGTGGTATTTCGATTGAAATATCGGGTCTGTTCTTTGTGTTTTCCGCATCCTGATCGAACCAGCCGGATCCAGACACATATGGCCTTGTTGCAGTAGACGTATCGTAAATGGATGCGAAACGATGCGAAGAGCGGCGAGATCGTTGAGATCGTTGAGAGGAAGCGCGCTGTAGTGCTTGGGAGGGTACCAAGGCTGTTTTTCTTTACATCGATTGAGAGGGAGGGAGATACGGTTTTTGGTGAAAAAGCAAATGTAAGTTATTATTTAAAATAGTAATCTCATTTAACAAACCACTTGTTTACTTACCGGCAAAACAAGACTATTTGGACAATGGTAATTACAACTACAGGCACGTAATTCCAAAATATCATGAACAATGCCCCAATTCCTTGTTTCCAGATCGAAGGATTTTTGGCAACGAAAACAAAAGCGAAACGCGAGATGCCGTCAGTGAAATAAATGCAAGTCAACAAGGCGAATATTCCTATTAGCTATTTTGGCGAGAGGGGAAGACAGAACCCAGATCATTCAGCAAAAAGACAGTCAACAAAAGTCTGACACGCAATCTCTTGGAAAAAAGATTCAACAAAACTCACCCTCCATTTAAAGCTTTTCAACTCCATGACTCGCCATTGATAATAAACACCTTTTCTGTGAATTTCTCTCAAGCTTTTTGAATAATCTCTCAAAACATTGTTTAATTTGTACCATACAAGTATCGTTGAAATAGTATAACCCAAGTCCCAGATGCCGATGAGAAAATACTGTAGTTTGAGTATATTATTGGCACTTTTGAAATTGTTGTTGTCAGCAAGGTGACCTGTAAGATACGCAATTGGCAACACAGAGACAAGCGGACCGAGTATAACGCTAACGCTTATGATATCAAGCATGCAAGTATTGTGTGTCCATCGTATCTGCCTCTTGGCTATTGGATCGAGTGAGGCTATTGAGTAAACTAGAAACGGAAGAAGAGAAGGAGACGTGTTATTGGTGAGATTACATCGATAAACAAGTGGAGAATTGGACAACTGACGGGGGGAGTTGGTCCCATCAAACTTACTCAGACTAATTGGGTATAACGTCGTTAGTGATAGAGTGAGTACGCGAGGTAAGGCAAACCCGACTATTGTGAGAATTGGAAGATGATGATTAGATACGACGTTGCGATAAAACAGAATAATGCGTAACCATGTACTTACTTTCTGCCACTGCAACATTGCCGTAGGCTTCCTTTAGTAGAAAAATTATATCAATGCCAGAGACTGAAAGGATGGAAGGGAAGGGGGAGAGAGAAGAGGAACATGTTAGAACAAATTGATTACCATCATCATCTGCCTCTCATTATCCTTGTCATCTTTCGTTAGTTATATACTCACGCAAACAGAATAAACAGGCCATAACATGAAAGGTATCTGCGGGTCGCGGTCGTAATATTCCTCTTTCTTTAGATGGTGGAAAGAACAATGACTGGTGTTTGACAAGTATTCGATGGACCAGCGTCACAATCGAAGTAAGCATTGTTGTCGCAGTTAAGATCAGCAATATCCAGTATGAAAAGCGTAGAAAAGTTTCCTCTGCACATCCGGTAATGTTCACGCGAAAGTCGCATACACATGATTGATTGTCGTCAAAAGTGCAGATTCGAGTGAAATTGTTGACCAATCTCACCATTATGAAATCGAATTTGTTATTATTATACTGGACACTGTGTCAGGATACAAGAACAACGACGTGAACATGGGATAGACTTTTCGGTGGTTGTGTTGTAAATTTGTTTGGACAAGCCAAGCCGCGAATTGTATGGAAGAGCAAAGAGATAACTTTTTGAATTGATTGTTTCGTTCAATACGCTTTGGTTTTTTTTGGTGTGCTTTTCTTTTTCCTTTTTTTTTTTCTTTTACGTTAATAACTTGGTTTGGTAAGCAAATTAGAGTCGTGGGAGAACAAGTAGAACGGGGGAATGTGCAAAGTATTATATATTGAATGTATTATATGAGTATTAATACATCGACCAGCGACTACTAATGCTGCTTAACCACCACCAAATTATCAAAGAAAGAGGAATATGAACGGAAGAATGCCAAATACTGCCAAGCAGAAAGGCGCGAACGTTTCTTATATCTTAAATTCCAAGATATAATAGTCCGCAGACGCAACGGCGCCCAAAAAGGTTGACAATCTTAACCAATCCACCAATTTGCCAGTCTTCCAGACAAAACTCCTCTTTATAATTAAATATCAATGTGATAATCCGTTAACATTTATCTGTACGACTTTTGCTGGGTGATTTGAAAAAGTTAGAACGTACAGTGCGACACATCACTTCCCAATTCTTCGATGGTCATCATTATGAAGATACCAAATCGGAAGCGTGTAACTTTATCTATTGTCCGCACGCGTTCCCTGCTAACCATATGTAGGGTCGATTTACACAAATAATGCATAAACGATTGGCTGAAATTGTATCGGTGAAAGTCGTGCGGTTTTCCGGCCGAAAATCTTTTTTACAGAGGTGACACAATATGTCAGTACGGGAAACTGCATGATTTATATGAATGGTAATAAAAGTTGCATGGTTGGACGTATTAATTAATAAGAGCTTTGCATGAGAGTATTGATGAAAGCTGATATCGTTGATAATTGCATTCGAACTTGCATACATTTCTTACATAACTGATAATTAACGACTTTTTGTTTGTCAAAAAAGTTTTATTTTTCTTGCAAGGGGGGTTAGGGGATGTCTTCTTAACACGGGAAAAATATATGCCCACGTTATTTAGGCATTGCATTCAACAGGACAATACTAAGTCGAATGCTAGTAGTACAACAGTTTGGACGTTGTACGAACGTCTTTCGGGGTTGATGATTAGAGTTAATACTGGGGGGACAGCTTGGCATTTTAATATTAGCAAAATTAAGGGGGTGGCAGAGGAAGGGAGAAATATTATTGGTTGATGTGAAAAAAAAAGTAAGATAATAACTAAAGTTTGCACGTTTAAAAATTAATTCTTATTGCGATATCAATTAATATGTCACACGACAAATTACTCAATGTTATTGTTATATCGTTTTATCAGATAAACATTACTAATTCATACAAATACATAACTAGCTAACTTTTTTAATACACATTTCTGTCGAAATGACTATCATCCAATGTACATAATAAGCAAACAAATACCTTTAAATGTATTTTAATAATCGATGATATCAAGTTGTGTGTTTTTAATGTCAACAGCTTGTACCATTCTTACTTGTTGCATTTTATCCAAAGAAGAACGTGTCTTGCAGATATAAAGCAAAAGAAAACACTTCAATTCCATAACGGGTACTCGCAATCGCAGTCGGATCCTTCGATGCAATTTCTCATCATCACCTCATTCCTTTTTTAGCTCTTTATTTAATGCCTCCTTCAACAAGCCCAAGAGTTTTCGTCCCCGTTTTTGACTGATGGTTGTTCTTTTAACGCGGCTTTGCGGTCCAATTTCTGTTTGCGTGATAAAGTTCCAATGCACCATGAACCATGAAGTATGATAGGCGAGATTTTCATAATATTCGTTTGCTATTTTGCGCACTTCCGGAAGGCGTGACCACGGGATCTAGTTAATTTAGGAAGGAAGAACAGCCCAATCGATGGTGTTAAATCAAATACGTTGATTAAACATACAAATGAATGTTTTAATCTGCCTCGTTTTCTTCCCATCGTTGGCATAAATGGCAACACAAAACTTTTTGTTGTGTTCAATATCATCCGTCACATGTATATGTATGACTCGAATCAATCTCACCCGTTCTCTTGTTCCTTCAACCTTCCGAACATTAATCTAGCCTTAGCCTAACCTCAGTTTAATCTCAGTCTAACTACTACAACATTAACCTAAACCTTACCCTCTCTCGTCTTGTTTTCTTACCTTTGTAAAGTCATGGTGTTCATTATGATATCCGCTATTCATAAAGAAGTAATTAAGAATTCCGTAATACGAATACGTCTCTTGCCCATCATCAAAGGTATAATGTTCTTGTATCAAACGTGCAGCAGCCGGATGTAACCCATATCCAAACCATGCAGATAAACACAAATAGCCAAATCCTCGCATTCCAAATGCGACATATATCGACAAATCGACCACACTAGTAAACACTACGTTCAAATACTCCCACATTTGTGGTGGATACTTTTGTATAGCGATACCACGTGCAACATACAATATGGGATATATATTCAACCATAAAAACTTCATTATCGCATTACCGCCAATGAACTCGGCCTCCCACTTCATTGGCAGATCTGGATCTATTCCCACTATACCCAGATTCACATGATGCTCAAGATGATATCGACGAAACGACATTGCAAGAGGAACTGGTATACCAATATTAGCTATCAACCCAACAATCCGATTCTGAAACATGGTTCTGGCGGTCAGTCCATGAGCTGCCTCGTGGATTATGTTTCCGAGTAACTGCGACGCCGAACCTCCAACCACATAAGCACATACGCACATTGTCCAATGCCAATCGACGAGAACGCGGCCAAACACAAAAGCTGCACACAGTTGAACAAATACGGCAAAGAGTGCAATCAATACCGTGCACGAATCATATCCGTAAAGTTTTTCGATTTCGGGATAGTGTTTGAGTATCGTTAACCGACGTTTGAGGTGGGGTTCGTCGAGGTTGTCTGTAGCAAACTGACTTTCGACGGTCGGAAGCGACTTGGTCCATTCACCGATATACAATGGGTATCGGTAGTCTATGTGGTCAATTGGCGGTGGCGTTCTTGAAAGTGTCTTGGACATAACCAAGGTTGCAAAGACAAGAAATTTTTATATTACTTAAAAAAACTCTAAAGAAAAAACTGGCGAACAAACAATCGCACGCAGAGTGATGAAATCAAAGCTGTGTCAGATATAATAACGAAAATATCAAAAACTATGAAAGGATGGAATCTTTATATATCAAATGCAATGGTTTTATATTCAACTTTCGAGGCTGGTTCAAGGAAAAAAACTTGTCCTTTTCGACCGAAGCCATATTTATTCATTATTTTGTAGTTATTCTGATTGTCAATGTAAAAAATCAGACCACATCACACCGTCAAATCATCTTTCGCTCTCAAAGTGCCATCATGTTTCAATCTCCTTTTATATCCATACGTAACAATGGTATTGGTATTTGAAAATACCATATATAATGTAGTATTTACTACTAGAAAAACCTCTTTATCATCTTATACTCTACTTGTCGACCGTCTTTTCTAGACCTTTCGTTTCCACATCCCTAAAAGTGGGATAGTTTATAATCGTGATGCATTATCCAATAGACTACAAGTATTAGTATGTGGATGAGAAGTGACTTTCATAAATAAGGTTTATTAAAAAACAAGTGCAGTTTATATATGTAATATTTTTCCAAGTTTTCTACGACTCTCGGTGCAGTCGACTTTGTTATATACTGTATAATATATAATCTATTGCTAACATTCTGCACGAGCACCGAGCATCGATATCCGGACTTATTGATATTCAAACCAAAGTCTGTTATATTGTTCATTTCCTTTGTCCAATGCCTGTTTTCGGAAATTTTTAAAGTGAGTCAGTCAGCTTGGATCGGTATGATAGCACTATGTCTACCCAAGATGCTAAACGATCCAAGTCATAATACACTTAGGTATTACTCAGTTTTGCCTTAATGATTTGAGCGGGTCTTGTCCCTTTATCGGGTTTCGTAATGTGACTCTCGCATGTGATGTCACGTGTACAAGATTAATGATAATGTAAGTGAAATATAATAACCTTTATTCGATGTAAATAGATGGTGATAGCTTAGAAATGGTAACCTCACATATGATCTTCCGTTATCAGATTTGACGATCCAAACAAGCTTTAATGGTTGCTTAATATGGAATCACTTTCCACAAAATGCATATCGTTGTGTGAAAATTTGCATACAAATAAATGTCTTATTCATTATTTACTACAAAGCTTAAATTCATTTGGTCGCAACTTACGAAAATTCGCACAAGATTAAGATATACCCATCCAGAGTCGGTCGATGGCACTCTTTCGCTCTATAGTTCGCCCCCCTTCATTTATATCCCCACTCGCTTTATTTCACCTCGCCATTGTCAAACAAATGTTCTATCCTCTACCCTCACCCGCTTATAGTCCCACTTGAGGCTGAACAAAATGGGAGATATACAGGTATGACTGTATTGATTCTACTTTATTTTTCTCGACAACACAATCGTAATATTCTATGTCAGTTCTAAACTTTCGACTTTTCGTCGCCACTGGTTGTCAATTTCAATTACCTTTTAGTTATGTGTCACGTTTATCGTCAATTACTCAACCAGATTCATACAGAAGTTAGCCAAGCATCTATTACTGATAGAATCTGCGTAGTAGTTGGATTAATATGTTCATAAATATATTGGTTACAGGTATTGTGATTCAGTTCGGGACATCTCAGTTCAGAACTCTGACATTTTAGTTGTTTCAGGCAGGTCCTAAATTTGATATAAACATAGGCAGTTTAATATTAATATCAGATGTTTACATCGTTTTGATTTAAACGTACGTGTTATTGAAATAGTGATAGCCATTTTCGTCAATGTGTCTGAAACATGTTATTATTGCATATTGAAGTCTGCATGTTAGAAGGTTGCCATGGTCTGGATAAAGCATTATCATTTAGAAACAGACACCGTTCTCAGATTAAAAGTTTTCTATTGTGGGTAAATATACGTGGGGTGGTAGTGGCTGAATAATGACAAAAAAAATTTTATTTTTTTTTTCACCTTTATATTTAGAGATTTTCCTTCACGTGCTCATCATTTATCTATGCAGAATCGTAACCTCTTACGTCAACTCTCAAAGTACCTATGGCGATCTTCTTTTGAGGTAGAGTGAGTTGCTAAACCGTCTTTTGTTTCCCTGGCTAGTGCTTATCTAAGTACTGTTTGTTCAAGTGCGAGATCTCGATCCATCCTTATTATAATTCTGTTTATTTTCAAGTTTCTTAATCCTGGGAATAGAAAAAATAAATTACGAATGTCATATAGCCATAACTAATAACGTGGATGATGAAAAGTATCAGCTTTTACTTTAACATGTGGTACATATTATTATGATAAAGCATGAAAACTATTTCTGTAGCTTTTTCAGGCCGAGACCCATATAGCCATAACGTGGATGATAAAAGTATCAACTTTTACTTTAAACATGAGGTGCATATATTATCGTGATAAAGCATAAAACCTATTTTTGTAACTTTTGTAGGCCGAGACTCTTGGTAAAGAGAGTAATCAATTCATTCTTGTAAAAACCAATTAACTGCTCGAATCTGTACTTGTTGTTTGGTAACAATTTCACGAAACCCGTGCAAGTGAACAAAAACCAGCTTTTCCCCTGTTCTTAATTTAACTAGTCACAGTAGCCAACACCTAAATTTTCATTCCGCAATCCTGAATATTACCATGGTCTTTCGTGCCTTCGAGCATGCATGCTTCATCCTTAATGCCTTATGTCCTTTACTGTCGTACATCAGTGGCAGATGTGTCTTTGAGTATATAGCCAATATAATGTTCACGAGTAATTCATTCGGTGAGCAACTTTAAGTGAGAGCTTTTCAAGAATCAATAAAGTAAACTTTTGTCTCAAGTTAATTGAATTGCCGGCTTAGTATTAGCTCAGCGCAGAAACCATTAAGTTATACCTATTCGCGTTACTTTCAGCCATCCCACGTACTTTGCATAGAGAGTAGAGTCTCGACCCGATGACATGTCCTTCTTTGCAATCGTATGATGACCTCGCTTTGAAAGATATGATTTTGCTTCCGTGTTTTCGCAGATCAATAATGAGATTATAATTTGCGTCCATGCATTCGTATCTCAGTCAGTGGCAACAATTACTCCCGTATTCGCTCCAAATTGTTAGCATCATGTAATAAGCAATCTCGTTTGTCAAATCTAATTATCTTTCATTCGCGGTGGGAATGAGGTTTATTTTTATACATATTTTTTTATTTGTGGGCTGAAATATTGTGTACTCACCTGATCTGCACAATTTACTATTATGTAAATTCACTTGATGAAAGTGCGCTGACAAATGTTGATTGCATCATTTCATGTGTGTAACTCACCTGACAAAAGTTGTTGCACAAAATCGTTCACATTCCTTTCCTGTAATACGATATCATTAATTTACAACGTATCGAATTTTGTCGAGTAGCGAGACGGTAATCTCAATGCGCCGTAATAGTGTAATCTCGATGGGGTCTGATCGAAACAGTCACAACTCTGTAATAACATAACAAGAAGCAATATTGAAATCTTGATGTGGTGTGATCGAGATTTGCCATGATGTGACATGTGGCGAGACAAATTTCAGCCACACTTATGGCGTAACTTTGATATGGCGTGATCAAATTCTTCACGAATGGTCAGGAAATTACCAAGTGCTTTACAGTATATTAACTATATCGTGTACTACTAACTCATGCTCTATTTCAAAACTAATGTTAACACAATGAGGGTCAGCACTTATCGGTTGCGCTTAACTGAACAGATGTTTATTTAATCGTCAAAGTAAGATATTACTGTTTCATTATGCTCATCGATTGTAAACTAAATGAATCAATGCACTAATATGTTTGAATAATCTCCTGCTCTTGCAGAAAAGAACTAAACGTCCTCAACTTGTTATCATCAGACGCACACATCATCAACGATCTGCTGATGTACGATGATTGCGCCAAAGTCAATACGGTCATTGATGAAAACAAGTCGATACCATTGCCAACTTTTATACGTGCTTGTTATTTTTATTTCAAGGAAAAGGAGCATTTCATTCAATTAAATGGTAAGGGCTAATGCATTACTTTCCCTATTTATACTTTAGCTATGGCTGAAACAAATACCAATAACCAGTCCAAAAAGCTCAAGACAGTCGAAAATGAGAATAAAGAAACGGGCCGGAGACAACTTCATCCGCTACGTCTAACCTCGACGACTCGTCTCCTGAAACCAGCAATCAACTAATCTTTCTCAAGCGCGACTATCTCGTCAGCCACGCAATTTTTCTAAAAACTGCATCCGCAAAATTAGGTTAAATTAAATAACCGAATTTGAATTATATCTATTCTTTCTATAACATTTATACCAATAAATGCAAACTTCCAGTCTATCTAAAATAAACAAAGGGCGCAGCATCCCAAAGATGTTGTTTCTAATTTTAATAATTTTAATAATAAATTTGTAGTATAGTAATGTAAGCATAACTATAATGATAGTCAACAGTTGTATTTGTCACTGGTCATACTATTTGAGCCAAACATCTCGCTATTGCTGCTCCGGACATAAAAACGATTCAACTAATGCGTGGTCGAATGGCGGCGAGACTATTGGTCTATCATATACAGTATTGTTTTATTTTCGTATTAACAAAATCTATGCATCGACCATCAGTGCAGAGGAAAGTACAAGGTTAATTAAATTTTTTGACATATATTGTTTAGTCAGCATCAGTTTGGAATAATTTTATTTGCCAAAACAAATAAGAGTATTGACAAATAGTTAAAACAAATCAAATATGGTCACAAATAGGTGAGCACCAAGCTGCCTTATAGGGGTCGGTTGGAGATCTTTTCTGACCACCAGGACTTTTAACTATATGGGCTGGCATTTTCCCGCGAGATAAGCGTTTTCTACGCTCCAAAGTGGGTTTTTTTCTAACAACAATTGCTAGATACAAATGTAAAAAGAGCAAATATTAGTTCGTATTCTAGCATTAATATTTCATAGAACATTCGATGTGTCTTCATGATTTGGTATCTTTAATAGTATTGTTATGTTTACCTTGTACAACTTCCGATTCGAAAACTACCGCAAAAAGAACAAGTATGAACAAAAACTTAACCGCCGGAAACTTCATGTTTGATTAAATTGATCGCTTGAGCTTGTATGTTAATAGCTTGATGGCAAATTTCAATCAACCAGTTTTCGAATGTTTTAGCGTTGGGGTTTTCACGTTCTTTATATATATCTTATCGAGTTGCTTCGGTTAGGCCACTTTGCTTTGTGTGACTTGTATGACAAAACGTTATGATGTAATGTGACACTAAACTTCGTTTTTAAAAAGGAAATCAGAATCAAATGAAAGCTGCTGTTATATATGTACTTGACCCCGGCCGCTGCTCTCCCGATGCACTCGTTATCTCGTATAACATTGTCACGGCTCGTTAATTATAAAGTCAACAGCGGGCCTTAATGCCGATGTACTGTAATCACTGTCTTAAGATGTACAATATTTAATCTATCGGTTTTGGATATTACTTTGATTATAGTCATTACAGTCTAATAGTTGACTTCAAAAGTTCGGCATTAATTCTGTATGCTAAGTATGTTTTTAATTCACTTTCAACAATTTATTCTTAATTTGTTGCCTGCTATCGTTTATTTTTTTGCAAGATTTAAGACTTGGTTTACGCAAGTTAACTAATTATCATGAATTCATATAGACGACAGCATTTTGTCCCAATGCTTGAATTTATTTTTGGTCGAGTTGACTGTGTTGCATATGAATTTGTCCATTAAAATAAAAGAAAGTTTTTTAAATGTTGTAACAAACGAACAAACTCAATATGGAAATTTAATCGGATGCCAGCTAATGTAAAGCAAAAATAGTACAATCAATTAATTCAAACTTTCGGTAATCCGGACTTTGATGCCGAACTTTTTTTCATGTCAGGTTCTTTCTTTTTGTAATAGTCAATCGTATAAATTGAGTATTGTATAGACAACTTTAATTCGGCCCTTTGACTGATTGTTTCCATGTATGTAATAACTTAACGCTAATTCGACGCTTGATAAAATTAGCCGTATTCAGCCGTTTAAATTACGAAAATTCGGCAAAAACGATGCCGTTAAAGGAACGTTCCAAACTGTGTACACAGCCAGCTGCCGGGAAAAGGCATGGATAATATTATCGTAAGACTGTTTAATCAAGTTTTATGCTATCGTATATTACTCACACAGTACAATAGTTTTCTTAACAGCCTTTTCGATAGACATATTCATTCACATTACTGTATAGTCCCGAAAATAAGCACACTTGCCAAATCTACAAACACTTTTCCAAATTTTACGCTACCGATTTATTGTACTTTGAGAATAATAATAAATAAACTCACCAGCCTAGTCACATTATTATTTAACAATAATTTTTAATTTGTCCGTAAAGTTTTGCATAAGCAATTACTTGTTACTCTGTCCGTCATCTTTGTCTGGACAAATCGTTGACTTGTTTGTGCAAATCACAGGCGAGAGAGTGAAGTCAAATACCATAAACTCTCATAAATAAGAGCCCACCATGAATAAGATCTGTGATGCTGCAAAATAGCTGACCCCATACGCCCTCATTATCCATTTGATTAAAATAACGGGATAGTTGTTACGTGTCAATTTGCAGATCATGTTGCATTGTTTTTAAGCCATCTCGTGAACAAGAGCCCTCTCATATGATGAAGGAAGCCCTTATTTATGAGTGAATCAAATAGCGGGAAACGAAGAAACCGTGCAGCATAGAATATGCGGCGTGTGTATATATGGGGTTGCTTATATGTAGAGTATAATTAATATGTGATAGTGAGCTCTGTTTCAACGCCAATGTATGGTAAGAGGTAGAGTTATGACATCACAGCTAGTATCGCTAAACGCGGCAAAGTGTTCGTGGTAAAATCGACCTCAACGCGTTTTTATTTATTTTATGGCTAGTTGTATAGTTCGTTAAATAGTAAATTGCCAAGATTACACAATGAAATTCATGTTAATTAATTTCAATGTATTTGGTATATCACTAGTGTTCTATGATCGAAATGGATAGTGAGACGCTGATAAAACGTTATAACTAGAAGTGAAGAAGCTTTGCATACTCATAGTCTGTGAGATGCTTGGAATCCGAGTATTGAACATTAGCATTAGTGATCATAATAAAAGCGTAAATTGTTTATCGTTCCAAATACGACACGCGATTTGTTACTGTTCGACAAGTACCACATCAGCTTTCGCGATTATACAATGCAAAATTATTTGTACATGCTAAATGAAAGTCTCTAAACTTATAAATACAGTACCGCTCGTCATCCAATTAACTGCCAAATTAACACAACATTACTTGCGGTAATTGCAAAAATACGTTTGTCACTAATACTATCGGTGACAGTTTCCAAATATACGCAGACTTTCTAAATTAATATCTGCTACAAAAAAAAAAATAGAAAAAAAAGACAACATTACAGCCATTTTACAGTGATTCTATTTATATGCAAAGACGTTCTTTACTACAATATTTTTGAATTTCTCCTTTTTTAATATGCCATCTGATAATCGTAAGACGTGTACAAGATTGCACCAAGACAAACTCCCATCGTACCATTACCACAAAGAAAATTACAAGAGACAAGAAAAGGGTCATGGAAGAGGTATCAACAAGTCAGGAAATATTGCTACACATTAACAACATTAGTGCCCCCATGCCACCTGCGTCTATAAACAGCGCCGATGGTATCTTGTCCATGTTCAACAACAACAATCGCCAGCGCCTATGGCACTCGAATGGTCTGGCATCTATCTACATTATCATTAACAACAACGTCAATAATGCCAAATGGTCTCACCAACCACGTCACTAGTAACTACTCATTTCTAGAAGAAATAAGATTCAGCAATATTTCTGACAAAACATGGAATTTATAGCTAATATAAAATTATATTATAAATATTAATATGCCTTACCCATAGAAAATGATAATTTATGATTTGTGAAGCACTCAATCATATCAACAACCAGTCAGTCTGACTTTAAACTAAAGACAAACTGTCTTCTTCCAACGTAGAACATAGCATTTTACACAAGCATGCATTCCAAGCGTAATCAAAGTTTGCAAAAATATTGATATACTAATGCTTATATTTCTAATAAATATTTTGGTTGGTTTACATTTAATATTGATTCTACTTTAACACTCGGCTTGTTATGCCGACGAAATCTCTGCACACTTTGCAAACACAACACAGGTTGTGTATTGTATAATGTAACAAATATACGATAACTATAGAACTTAGTTCTTTTTGGACGAGAGAGGAGTTTGTTTTATTGATTGCTTTACATCCGGGCCACTGCAATATGCGACTGTTTTAATATTGTAAAGTGAAAATCAGCAGCAAAGTAAAAGGTAATGAAGAAATTTTGTTAATTCGCCATACGTTCAAGTCATTGATTGTCAATGCAACATGACATCACAGACTGCAAGTACGGTACAATCGCCTGTTGTTGTAAATGACATTTGAAAAACCCGTGGTTTAAACCGTAATGACGATGTACCAAGTCAGATTTTTAAATGGGAACGATCTACGAAATGGGAGATGATTGCCACACATATATATAAGAGTGACAATTTACAAGTGTCAAGGAAAAGGCAACAAATGTGGATGTATTATCTTGACCTAAACTGCCCCTTGACAACAGCGATAGGGAATCTACACCTAGTTGGTGAATTGTTACTTAGTATTAGTATTCGACTCGTTCACATAGAACTATGATTACGTAACCAATCGCTTTGCCAAATTGGCGTGGCTGGGCTACGCCAAATAAACATTGAGCACATGATCAAGGAACAATATGGATGTGAGTAATACAAAATTTTATTGTAGCGCGCCGTTTACCATTGTTTGCTAAACGGCTAAAAAAATAGTAAACATTGATCATGTAGTTTACATTACAAACAAGCATTTTCTAACACCATACGTTATTTCTAAAAATATATATTAATTTACTTTTTGTATTAGGTTTCAACTTTAAAAAAAAAAAAAAAAAAGAAACAACTGCAAACATTCTTAGTAATATTTGATCGAATGCCGATCTGTATAACATGATACGACATGTTAAAAATAACCGCCCAACACTTTTTGATTAAATGTCGTTCAGGGGCTCATGAGCAAGAACTAGCTATTAAAGGGTTTTTCCCATTCAAATAAAACATATATTAGTTCGATCCGCGTTGTTATTTATAGACAACTAGTAGAAAAACGTTCGGATTTACATTGACGCTTGCATTATCGAGTGAATATAATTAGTAACGATTGTTTCTTGTCGACAGCATGAAGATCTATGCTATATTTGGAGAATTGTCAGCAAGACAGTTTTTCCAAACCTCTTTATATAAGAACAGGCCATAACCAAATCTATAAACCCTACCACAGCTTCTCAAATACTTTTTTTCTATCAACCTCTTATATCACTCACAATGAAATCCTTTTTCGCAATACTTGCTATATTCTTGTCATTCACGCTTTTGACGCTGAGCTCACCTTTGCCGGAGAAAACCGGTCGATCTGCTTCTGTTAAATTTGATGGAAAGGTTAAAGGATTTGTCAAGTTTCTTGAAAACAAGGAGAAACAATCTACGACAGTTACCGTAAAAATATTCTCTGGGTTGACCAATCTTACTGGTCTGTATCCGTATCATATTCACCAACATCCAGTACCGGAAAGCGGCAACTGTACCTTGGCTGGAGCCCATCTATCACCCAACGGGTATCCGGACGGTGCGCCATGCGATCCTGCCACTGCCTATGCTTGTCAGGAAGGTGATTTAAGTGGTAAGCTGTGAATTCGACGTGAGGAACAGTTAGGTAGTATAAACGAGAACCAGCAATAAAATGTTGAAATTCTATTGTTAGGTAAACACGGAAAACTCCCAGGGTCTAAAAACGTAGTGTTTCGACAGTATGAAGATCCCTTCTTGCAATGGGATGATCCTAATGCTACAATACGTGGACGATCGGTTGTCATCCATTACCCCAATGGCAAGTATTAAACGAATTGAAAATTTTTATTTGATGCTTGTCAATTATTCTTACCATATTATTTCTATATAGGTACTCGATATGCATGTGCCAATATATTATAAGCATTATGACCGATCAGATCTGGTGTGGCTTTGTGAGAAATCTCTCTATCTCAAATTGTTATATTATAATATATTACAAATAAATATTTATTCAGCAAAATCAAATTTGTATAAAATTGTTACTGTTGTCCCCATTAAACCAAAGTTTACCCGCCTTCTCTAATTATAAGCCTTTTACTCTTAGATTGCTAAAAATAGGTATTGCTTTTAGATTTGCGGTACTGGTTTTTGTCTTTGATAATTTGATTGCATTCATACAGTAACGTTGTGAATTTTTGATATCACGTGAGGCCAAATCTGATTGCTTATTAATCCCAAATCCCATTTACGGAAATTTTTTTAATGAGTGTAACGGCAAGCCACATGCTTTCCCCAGACAGGACATTATGGTGTGTTTTAAGGGGAAAACCCTTGAACCTCGGAATATACCGAAAAATTTTGCTTATAATATATCAAACCAGGCTATGCTACAGCAGATAAACTAGATACGCATGCGCCACAAGTTCCGGATCCAATTGCATACCGAAATAATTAATGGGAGTACTATCAGACATCTGCTGCTGAAAATGTTAGATTGTTACGAGCGATAATAATAGAAAGAGCGTTCGGTCGGAGCCAACAAAATGCTTAGCTAACTCTCACCTATACTTTTGTAATGAGTTTCAATCTATATACATTTTCAATCTCAATACATGACACAAGCAAGCGTCAACAAACCCTCAAATGGTAAATAAAATGGAAAAGAAACTATGTGAGAAGCCAGAGTTCCCACTTCAACATAAAAATGCAAAGTCCACCTAACCAAAATTGGGAGAGGATCCCTACGTACTGTATATGTGTTTGCACACAAAAACGCAGCTGAGCATTAAACCTTAAATAGTTAAAGCCAACAAGGAAAGCCTCCCTAATGAAGGCTTGCAAGCTTTCTATTTCAGCTATTCATAAAAACGTTGCTATCGAAAACAGGTTGAATTGATTAGCACAAGCATTTACAATCGACTCGTATAAAACTAGCATTGTGGGCCAGTTTCCAGGGTTTTGTAATACAACTAACCTTTATTGTTTATCGTATGTAGTAACATTCCAATTAAGTGCAGTCTTAGTTTAGTAAATAATATGGTTGAAATGCTGGTCGCACTCGATCATCGAGGCTTAGCGAGGCTTGCATTTTGTGACGGTAAGCATTGAGTTGTCACACTCATAACTCTGGTCACCGTAGGGTAGTTTGCTATTTATAGACACGTCATTACCAAAGTTGGTACTGCTAAGCCTTCAAAGCCATACTGGGTAGGATTAAGATATAAAAGCAAGCCGTTGCCCGTTCGTGTTTAGAGTAGTTTTTGCTTTTTTCTTTCGGATCTTTATAAACAGCAAAACTTCAAGAGTAACGACTCAATCACCACGCACCCTACCGTGATCTACACTTAATCATGAACATGCTACTTTCAATACTTGTTCTTCTTTTGTCCTCCACACTGCTCACATCGAGCTTGCCAGTACCGGATTCTCCAAATCCGAGTACCCATATTGCTTATGCTCAATTTACAGGAGTTGTTACGGGAACGATCAACTTTCGTGAGGATGGCAGCCAAACATTTACAAATGTTATTGTTCAATTGTACTCTGGATTGACAAATCTTACCGGTCAATATGCGTATCACATTCATCAGTATCCGGTACCAAATAGCGGTGACTGTAACCTTACCGGAGGCCATTTATCGCCAAGCGGATATCCGGACGGTGCACCGTGCGATCCTAATATCCCCAATCTTTGTCAAGAGGGTGATTTGAGTGGTAAGTTGAACATACAGAAAAGACACGTCTTT
Organism: Paraglomus occultum; assembly: GCA_910592205.1. Taxonomy (NCBI): domain Eukaryota; kingdom Fungi; phylum Glomeromycota; class Glomeromycetes; order Paraglomerales; family Paraglomeraceae; genus Paraglomus; species Paraglomus occultum. The sequence continues at coordinate 74,301 of CAJVPJ010000014.1, forward strand.
TAATTATAGAAAGACTGACGAAACTGATGTGTACAAACTATGTGCTCAATTTTAGGTAAACATGGCAAGCTCCCAGGTTTCCCGTCTGGACAAATATTGTATAGACAGTATCAAGATCCTTATTTAAAATGGGTCAATCCGACTGACACAATTTTTGGACGATCAGTCGTTATTCATTATCCTAATGGTAAGTTTTTAGATAAATTCAACCTGCAAGCTTTGTTTATAGTTTGATGATTGTTTTTAATATTAAATATTATTCTAATGTTATAGGCACTAGATACGCTTGCGCAAACATATACGCAGGCTATCCAGAATGATTTATAGACACATATGATGGACTTTTCTTGACAAAATTTAATAGATTATAATCATGTACTAGTATTCTTTTAATTGTGTAAGACTTTATTTCACAGCTACCTATACAGGCTAAAGCTATGTACTAGTATTCTTTTGTAACAGTAAAAAACAGAATTTATGAGGATCTGATCACATGTCACATTTTTCGCATGATGTACGTTCGGGTGTACAATAATTATGAGCGAACGTTATAGTAATATCCATAACTGTTTGTGAAGACTGTAATTATCTCGTTTGCGGTAGACAAGATAAGTAACCAAAATAGTTACCACTACATCTAAGAGGTGCTCGAAATCCTCCAAGCAATCACCAGTTCACTTTCGTTGCCTCCAAAGATATGTTCTTGGTATGGGTAGCACAAAACTAATCTAATCTCGGTGACGTATTATATAAGATATCTGACCGATCTACCACGTCGCAACCAAAAAAATTGTCCCATATTAAAAGAATGAAGGCCGTTTCGTCTCTTTTTACAACACACGCCTCACCATCTACCCAATGTCATGACAAACCATAAAGAAGATTGGCTTCTCTGGCAACTCTCAGACTCTGCCTTACCCACTGGTGGTTTTGTCGCCTCGTCAGGTCTCGAATCTGCCATTCACTCTGGCAACGTCCACGACATTACTTCACTTTCAAAATTCCTCGCTAGTAGCATAAAAAATTACGCTCACTCTGCTCTACCGTTCGTGTCTGACGCGTACATTGCTGCTCAAAGTGTTGACGACGAGCATGAGTGTTATGAGCATTTGGAGAGATTAGATAGGCTATATGATGCATGTACGAGCAATAATGTCACAAAGCGAGCATCGAAAGCACAGGGTGTGGCCATGCTAACATTGTATGGCAAGTCTTTTGCAGACGAAGATGATCAATGGAACGACGTCGTGAGCAAGTTCAAGAAAGAAGTAAGAAAAAGAAGCGTGGACGGACACTTTCCTGTTTGTTTCGGTCTTGTGGCTAGGTTGGTTGGATTGACTTTGGGTGAGTATGGAGAACGTGTAAATGGCATGATTGCAAAAGTATGAATTTTGGTATATATAAAATAACTAATGTTGTGATTATCATTTACAATTTATTGATAAAGGGCGTACGCAACATCTTTTCCTTTTTCTCTTTGCACGTGCAACTCTTTCTGCTGCCGTTCGATTGAATATTGTGGGACCTTATTATTCGCAGAGGCTTTTGACAGATTGTCAATTGTACGTTGAAATTACCTTGAAAGAAACTAGTACGCTTAGGTCTGAGGATGCAGCGCAGACATCGCCGCTTCTTGATATATTCCAAGGAAGACACGACAACCTATATTCAAGACTATTTAACAGTTAGCGAATGATGTTGTGTAAGCAGGTGGTGCTTTGCATCGGGATATTTTTAATACAAGCAAAGAGTATACCTCGATTATTGGAGAGACGTTGGCACTGGATTGGTTTGCATGATGGAACTTGTTGTTATGTTCGATTCTTTGATGATTTCTCTGTTCCTGATAGTTACTGGCTTATGCAAACTTATAATCTTGTCAGTGTTGTGCAAGTCTTTAGTAATGTACTTATTTATAGAATAAATTAATATTAACATCACAAGCTAAGTTCATAATAGCCTCTATAAGTAGATTACGTTAATCAGTGTGACTATTGAAGCGCCTTATAAAGGACACAAATTCGCGTCTACTGAAATTCATAACAATTACCATATTAATATTTCTCTGAGACTTCTGCAATATGCACCACGTGATTTTAAGTTTAAAATTTGGGCGACTCGCAAATTTGATCATGTAATTGTCACGTCCTAGCCATCTGCTAAATTTAGCAAGCAGACACCAATCACATAAAGTCAGATAAAAATCGGTTTACAGTCAATTGCCTTTAATTCGACCCCCTTTAATTCGACCCCCTTTAATTCGATCCCCTTTAATTCGATCCCTTTAATTCGATTTCGCCGATAATTCGATCGCTTGAGTAAGACCCGAAAAATATTTTTATTATTGTTTTCCCTAAGTACGTCTGCCGTTAATTTTGACTTGTACGTTAATTCGACCGATGACTCCGGAACGGAGGCGGTCGAATTAAAGGCAGTTGGCTGTAGTAAATCGCCACTATTGTCGAACGTTAAATAAATTAAAGAATTAGATCATACGTCTTATTATTATGCCATAATTTCTAAGCCACGCGCTAACAAGATTTGCGGATGGATCAGGATTCAAGCCTCATTTCAGTTCCGAACTGCAAGGTGAGCAGGAATATTGTTTACCAATAATAATAAGCAAGCAGCAATTCTGTTTAATGATGAATCAATCAAACAGGTGGAAAGATTTGTTCATATCTATTGATGTTACATTATATTAATATTGAATAATGCTCCTATAGTACCTACTCATCCACGGCTACAAAAGTGGCGTTTGACAAATGACACATTGTCATAACTGTTGGAGACCAGTTGCAAACTCATGCTTATGAATTGCGATAAGATGAATAATATCAAAATTGCATGTCTTTAGGCGCAAGTCATTGGTATATTAACATATAATAATATTTGCATTATGCCTACATGAAATATTAATATGCCAACCTATTCATATCATGTAGGATATGAACTCAGGATACATAACCTAGATGCAAAAGGCCCAGTGTTCCAGCTGGCTCAAATTGGGAACATCCAATACCATTGTAGCCTACTAAACTTGACCTACTATTACTGGAGGGTTGCTCCAGATATTTACATACATTTGTAGTGAGTACCTTAGTGTAATAGCTATTTTCTGCTTTATAGTAAATATGTTTCTTCCAGGAGCATTTAAAGGTCCTTATAAGGATCATTCATGCTATCACCAATTGAAGAACCAGTTGGCTCCAAACCTGGTTATACTCCTAACCTGCCAGAACACCAAAGCAGGAAAGTACAAGACTAAGACTATTATGTGGCTGACACAATCATTTCAATAGATTAATTGTAATATTGAAAGTAATTTTCTAAATCAACAAGTCAGATCTATAACATCGACATTTATTAAAATCGTCACGTGTCACATCGATGTGCGTGTTTGTTTATCGTCCTCGCTTTCTTCAGTTCACCAAGGAGAAAATGTTTTTGTAATACATCAACGTCAATATCGGATTGCACCGTAAGACATTTCCTATCGGTAGTCGTAGATAGTCTGCTTCAATATATAAAACCAACTTCTAAATGTTATTCATCATAAGATTATTTCGCTTACATGTATTTTTGTTATATGTAAAACCGTTCGTATACAGCACGATAATCTCATCGCTTGATTTTAGCAATTGAAAAACAGCAGAGGACGACAATCGACAAAAAAAAACAAAACCGACTTGCAAATTTATGTTCGGCAACCAGAACCAATTAACAAGACAGTTGCAATGAACATGGATAATAGATGCAGTGTAAACATTCCAGTCAAGTTCACGTGGCGTTCATACGATTTATTATTATTATGTTACAGCGTCAATGAACCCTTGTTTGGAAAGATAAAAAACAACACAAAGGATGACATTCAAAGCATAACAAAAGATGTTAATATAACGAAAAACGTGTTTACAATAGTTCACAATTACCATAGCAAGGTTCATTATACCGTCAAGTTATGTCGTCATCAGTTTAATGTGCAGATCAAGTCATTTATTGAATTCTACCACAAGCATGTATATGTACAATGAATACTCGTTCTTTTTGTTTTGATGCTAAAATTACTAAAAATACATCCGACATGGACTACTATTTTTTGTAAATTTTCTATAATGTTCTTCTTTCTCTAACAATTATCAATTAATAAGAATAATAATGAAAATTATAATCGTCATAAAAATGTTTGATAAAAAAATACAACAATTATTATTAGACTTGTAGTAAATAAGGACGCTATGCTTTTGTCTAGCGATGCAGCGTTAGACTGAGGTGAATTGTCATTGATCGATGCATCTGTAGCAGCAACATCGGTGGTAGTGCTCGAGGATTTTGAAGCGGTACTTGAAGCGGTACTTGAAGCGGCAGCTGAAGTGGTGCCTGTTTCAGGATATTTATAGAAAATGCCCGTGACCGTCCAAATTGTTGATTTTGACGTAACACGCAAGTTGGAGTGAAATCTATTATTAACGTTAGTGTCAGGTCCATTATCTAGCCGTCCAGTCTGCGAAAGCATTTGTTTGTGTTTGTTAACATTAGAAACCGGTTATATGTACTATTATAGCCCAACAAGTCACTATGAGAAATGCTTCAATTATACTGTCTCGTATTTAAATTAATATTTCAAACGTGGCTTTCTATCAATAAGACGGGTTTGTGAAAAGGTAATTGAGCGGTTATTTCGTAATCTACAAATGCGATGTGAATTATGAGAGTTAGTATATGTAAATCATTCTTCTATTAATTAAAGTTTAATACCTTTTTGCTTTGTACTCGATCGCACACACAGATAACACTTCTGTGCGACTAATAAGGGCCAAATTGATGGAAATTTATTTTTCCTACATATAAAATCGACCAATTTTTATTCATTTCGTCAATTCAATGGATTTAGATTTGTAAATAGAATACCGCAAAGGCAAATAATCATGTCCACAGAATCTGTGATACCTAAGCAGTGTATTTAAACAAAGCCTCCTCATGCTCGCTCCATGTTCTGAAAACCGTCAAGTTTAACGCTCACGACGAATATCACATTATCTGAAGATGATAAAAAGTTTTATTGCTTTATTTATTCTATTTAACGCTGTCAATGCCGTGCTTCCAGGCACATGGCCGCCGCTCGATCAACCCGTAGCGGCAGTCGCAGCATGGAATTCTCTGGTTGACATGTCAAAAGTAACAAATGCTCCTCAACTCAATCAGCTTACGAGCTGTGCGCAGGCTTCGGGATTTTGTCGATTTCCCTGTGGTTGCACTCGTGCCGATGATATCGTCAATTGTCCGACTAAAAAAAGTAAAGAATACATTTTAGTATTAATTGTAAGGTGACATTCACTTAGTTCAATGACGCTGTATTAACACACATTATTCTTTTGTCTTATCGTATATAGCTTGGGGTCTTACGTTCGATGATGGTCCTTCGTAAGTAATTATAGTTGCTACACATTGTATTGTACGATAGAATTATGTCGAAGATTGCTCACATTGTGTTACATGCATGATAGGCCCTTCACATCGGGATTAGTAGATTTCTTAAATGCTCAAAATGTCAAGGTAATTAGTTGATATTGTCATCATTACATTATCATGTGGTACTGGTACTTAAATTAATAGTCTTGTGTCACGATAGGCTACATTCTACGTAGTGGGCTCGCGCGTCTTTCAATACCCAGACGTTTTGAAGAAAATACACGACAGTGGTCAGTATATTTAACTTGTCACAGAAATCTTACGTCTATTCTCGTATCTTATTTTGGCAGCTAATAATACTGTATTGTAATTAGGTCATGACATTGGGGTTCATACATGGTCACATACGGCACTTACAAGTTTAACAAACGAACAAATCATTGCAGAGATAAAGTACACTGAATTAGCAATCCAGCCTATGAGACTAACATGCACGGCTTACGCGCTGCTCAAACGCTTGTAACATTGATGTAATGTTCCCTCAATGAATAATGTTTATTTTAGTTTTTGTCCTCTGAACATGACATACTGTAGTCTTTTAAATTACACTAATAAGTAAATTAGCTAACACCCCATTGTAAGTGTTTATGTGTTAGAAAGGAAGTCCCCTCTCACACCAGCATTGGAAACATGCTCTTTTAATAATCTCGAGTAAATGTAGATATACAGCAACCGTTTAGATCAGAGTTTCTTTGTTTCGTCGTTTGTTCTCACCATGAAACAAACTATTTCATAAACGTTTGATCCAATATAAACGTCACTAAAAGATGCGCATCAAGTAATAAAACCTCCCTAAATGCACATATCATGCATTTAGGGAACAATGCAAGTAGTGCGCTTACATGTCAGAGGCACCAATATTATTAGCAAGCTTACGTACTCTTTACCGCACTTCTTTAAAACGTTTATAATTTATTGACATACTGATCTATATTTGAATTTAGAATCAAATTAAATATGACCTGATTAAATGGCCTGATTAAATGGCTGATTAAATCGTTTGCGTAAAACTTTAAAATGGCCTGACCAAAATTAAATTACTTGGTAAAATTTAATGGCTTGATTAAATGGACTGAAATCAAGACATGTGTTCGACCACATAATAATAACGTTTCCAATGGTCTTTATTAACTTTACGATGATAAATTACAGACAAATTTCTATCTAACTTTATGTTAAAGTGACTGACATTACGACATGAAATTGTACCAGCTATAATTTTACATAATGTATACAATACGAAGCTTACTAAATTTATACTTAAAATTAGGCGTGCAGTTATATTTAAGTTATTTTCTAATAGCCGGGATTTCAAAAATCCATTTGTCCGTGCAGAGTGTGTGCATTTAAGCACTCGTGCCCCGAGATCGGGACCACAAATTTAAGGAAAGCGTGCATTTACGTAGGGAGTGTGCATTTAGGAGATTCGATTGTATAGCCAATGATAAATTTTCAAACCTCTCCTTGCTACATTTACGGCAATCAAACTTTATGATTACCTGCGTGCGTTCGTTAGATTTTACCCTTGCCCTGTTGTTAGTTCTCATTTACTTGCTGTGGCGACACTATCGGCCAAAGAAATACGCCGTAGTAAAATGACCAATTAACGTCAGTATGCAATATTAAAATACTTATGCGTCTTATTATACATGGGAATGTTGACAAGTTTTGCGTGTGGCCCTCCAACTCGAGATTAACTAAAATTGAAAATAATCATAAAATGTGCATAACAAATGAAAGAAAATAGAGGCAATCCATTATGCCATTGTCGAGAACCCATTTTTTTTAGAAATAAGCTATAAGAGCTAACGATACTTTAGAAAATGGCAGAAACATGACTCAAATCCACGAAGAGCTGGTGAATATAGAAAACAAGCATTGTCGACCAGCACAATCAGATAGCCAAGATCAAAGGTCTTGTTAGCAACCACCCGCACATTTCTATCAAAAATTTAGCCAACAAGACCGGTATTTCGTGAAAAAGTTTTCCGCATTTTGCATAGTGAGCTGGGCCAGCCTGTTTGTGACGTTATGTTTCATCACGACAATGCACTGCTGGAACCACTCCCAAAAGCTGACTACAAGAAGTCTTTCCAAAATTGGCGGAATCGTCTACGACGTTAATGGAGAGTGCTTTGAGGGAATAAAATACACTCACTGGACAAAAGTCTACGTAATTTTTGTCGATCACATAGTAAAACATATGAAAAATCTATTTTTTCGAA